>JABTTQ020001005.1:0-288637 GCA_016081115.2 Rehmannia glutinosa
AAAGCTTACATAGTAACTGAATCCATTTGAAGATTTAATGGGAGATGGTCCCCATAGATCAGTGTGAATAACTTCTAATGGTGCATTGCAATGAGTTGCAGAATGAGGAAAAGGCAATCTATGAGCTTTTGACAAAGCACAAGAAGAACATAAACTGGAATTAGATTTCATAGAAAAGGAAATATTACAATCATTCAAGCCCTTTTAACAACATCAAAGCTAGCATGACCCATTAGTTTATGCCACAAGTAAATACTACAAGTGTTTTGTAAACGGTAGAATAAAGACTAGACTAGAACTATTATTTTGAGCTGGATTGATATCCTTGTTGGAAGTGGGAGAATGCTGGAAACTGTGAAGTTGAAAATGGTATAGTCCTCCTCTAACTGTTCCCTTGAGAAGTACTTCGTTAGTGATTCGATCCTTAACAAGACAAAAGAGAGGGTGAAATTCAAAGAAAACATTATTATCAAAGGCAAACTGAGAAACACTAAGAAGGTTTTTGCGTATGTTAGGAACATGAAGAAGATTTTTGAGAATGAATTGTTTAGAGCAAGAAGGAGAATGAAGATGAGTGGTGCCAGTATGAGCAATATTAGTATCTGTTCCATTTACCATGAGAAGCTTGTTGGTGCCATTATACTCGAGAGCAATATTAAGATTAGCAAGATCATTGGTAACATGGTTGCTAGCACCAGAATCAGGGAACTATGAGCTTTCTGAACCTGCATCAGAGAAATTTGTGATAGAGGATGCTTGAGTCATGTTGAGATTGGGACACGTCCCTCAAAACGGTGAGTAGTGTTGCTATTTCCAACATTAGAATTATATCGTGCGTTAACCATCGCCAGCAGTATGTCGAATCGCAAAGTTGGCAAATCAACCTATTGCCATTTCGCCACCCCCGCTCTAAAGGCCCTCTACCAAACGCCTCCTCCTCTATAGGTTTGGTTAGTAACCGATTTCGCCTCTACCAAAAGATTGGTTAGGGGAAAAACCTCTTCTCCGAGATGACGAGCAACATTGTTAACAGAGGGCATTGAGTCGTCACTGTTAACCAAAGGAACAACAATGGACTCAAGCCTTGTCTCATAGCTTATAAGCAAAGACTGAATTTCAAAAACACTTAATGGCTCAAACCTAGATGTTGCAGAGACCATTCCGCATTATATTCACTCCCTAAACCGGCTAAAATATGCGAACTTGATCCTTCTCGATAGTTTTCTCCGGGAAGCAAGTAAGTCAAAACATCCCTTCATCTTTCCAAGGTAATCTCTCATGCTTAAATTTTCTTTTATGAGACTTTGTAGTTTTAGCTTATATTGAAGAAGCTTAGCTTGAGATTGACTGGCAATATGAGTTTCAATGGTTTCCCAAATATCTCTTGTTGTAGTGAGTCCTACCATAAGAATCAACATACTTTGTGACAAAGATGAAAAATCCAAGAAGCTAAAAGTTGATCTGTCTGTCATGTGATATATTCATGATTGATTGTTTGTGTTTGATTTTCTGAGGTAATAAACTGAATAGGTATTGCAGCATCTACAAGAATAAAGTTCTGCAATCCATAACCTCAAATTGTAGTGAGCACATGATGCTTCCATATGAGGAAGTTATCCTGCAATCCATAACCTCGAATTGTAGTGAGCACATGTTGTTTCCATATGAGGAAGTTATCTTCATCAAGCTTAATTGAAATAAGCTGATTTTGGAGAAATATCAGGTGTGTAGGAGCAGAAGCAAGTGCTGCTCCATCTTGGGTTGTGGAAAAAATGATGCTCAAACCAGAAAAATAAAAGAAAGAAGAATACAGTAGGGGTATGCAGAGTCAGGTAAAATCTGCTCTAATACCATGAAAGAAGAGCAAATAAAAGCTAGAAAAGTAAGACGCCATTGCAATCTATATTGGATATAAAGTTTGTGTATTCAATGTATAATAGGATCAAGAATACAGTGGAGTATATATAGCAGCAGGAGCACAACGTCCTTCTCCAATGATTGGATGATAAGGAATATGCTAACAACATTGTACTATCCTAAGCTAGATGAGGGACACTTGGCATAATCTGAGATAGGTGTAGTACAAGGATTAATTAGACTATGATTAGTTGTATTTATATCTCTAACAGATCAAATATAACAAATAAGCGTAATTTTAACTAAATTTGAAATTTCATATTGTCGTTCATTATCATCTCATTTCTCTTTGTAATTTATGTCTATAATCGTGTTGTGCTTTAGTGTTGTGTCACCCATGCCACCCCTATTTGTAATATCGTGTTATATTCAAAATCAGAATTAATTTGGATTCTACTTTTAGAGATGGTCTTTAAAATTGGAACTTGGGATGCCAATGAGATCTCTATTTCAAGAAAAGACTGAGGATTAAAAATTATAAACAAAGAACAGAAGAAAAAAAGGATATAATCTGATTGCAAAGATAGTCTGATTAAAAATTCTCTATTTTGAATTGACTGGTTGCAATAAAAGCAAACTCCAATCTGGTCAAGCTTACTCAGAAGTCTTTAGGAGGCTGCTTTCAAGATATCAGTTTCATTTTCAATGAAAAATAAAAATTAGTAATAATGAATTAATGATACTTTGAATTGTTCAATTGATGTAATTGTTTTACCTACTTTGGAAGCCATTATCTGTGGATAATTCAATGCAAAAAATCAAATATTGTCCCAAATCCCACCTTAATAACGTGAAACACAACCTGCATCCAGATTCCAACACCTGCATTTGCATGCTATAAATTATTACAACATAAAGTGCTCATCATTACAGCTAATATATTTTCTAAAAAATAGTAGTAGATTTTATGCATAACAAAATATAATCCAGTCACCCACGCAACCACATAATTAAGGGCAGATAATTTATTTTTGTCGATTTCGTTGGATAACACAAAATCGAAATAGACTTATAGGCTATAGCCATCTGAGTTAGGTAATGCTGTTAATTTAGGGATAATTATAACAACTACCGATAAAGTTTGAGTTAATTAAAAAAAAAAAAAAAGGATTCCGTAATACACTTTATCCTCTTCAATCTTTGTACGCAATAATATTTCAAACACCCTCTTACTTTTGTAAAAATATTGCACACATAATCAAAGCTTAAGAGGTTTTATGTAATTTTCAAACATCCCAAATTCTTTTTCGTAATTAACCCAAATCTCATGGGTTGTTTTTGTAATTTATCCCTATAATTCAGGCGCAAAATCATTTCTACACCGCTGTGAAACAAATGGAGAAAACAGAAGATGGTAGCGGATCATCACGATACAGAAAATTTACCAGTTCACGTGATATACACGCCCGTGGAGCTATTTATAATTCACATAATATATACAGAGATGAACAAAATTACAAAAAAACCAACATATTGCTGTAAAAGCGTATGTTCCACATGAGCAACACATGAAGTCAACTTTCCATCTTTGACTGACGACTCAAGCCTCATATAAAACCCTTCCAGATACATTTAATATCGTCGGAATTATAACAGCACATTACATTACATTACAACTCAAGACTTTCCAATGCTTGCTAATGCAAAAAGATACAAAGTCACGAGAACCCAAATATAGCACAAGAAAAGACCTTCAAACAGCTCAACATTCTCTATTCTCTTTTACACCGTGTAAAGTTACATCGATACCCCTACGACAATACGGGCAGTCTCCACAAGCCCGTATCCAAGGTTCCAAGCAATAAAAATGATACCTATGCCCACACGGTAGGCGTATCAGCTCGTCTCCCTCTGAGAAACTCTCCAGGCATATGCTACATTCCATTAATGCCCTTGACATTCCCTGTTGATCACTTTCCCCTGGGACATTAAACACCTCGAAGCACAAACGGCTCATTGCCTCTTGAGTAAGTCCTGGAGGTCTCTTGCTCGTTTGTTGGCTAATGGAATTGGTTAACGGGGCAACTGTAGCAAGCCATTCTGTAGATATTTCTGTTTCCCAATCTCCAGCGTCAACGAGCCTGAAGTCATCTCCTATAGCAATGTCATTACGGTGGCTAGTAGACGAACTCCTGTTACTCCGCCTACACAAAAAACAACATTATTCAATTAAAAAACTATAATAACACCTTAAGCAATCATACGTAAGATAGATATCCAAACTGTAAACTCAAAAGTTTAAGTCCTTCCCAAACATCATATTCAACAGAATAAGAGAGAGGAGCAGAATGAATAAGAGAAAGAAATGCATAACAAATTGTAAAATAAAACAATTAGTTTTCAGGACTTAATAAGTTTAGTGTGTGAGAGGGTGGAAGGCAATGGAATCACTCCAAAGCCACAGGCCCAACAGACTGAGTTTTGTTGATTATTTTCAGTTGGTAGTGAAATTCTCAGTTATGCCAGTTACGATATGTTTTTAACATAGTCAATGCCATAAAAAAGTTATATTTCATTTATTTATCGTTTGTTTTAAGGGTGGGGTGGGAGGTATAGAGTTTCAAAATTGAACCAACCTGCTAGCAGAGAGAGTTACACCTCTCAACCTTTGCAAAAGCCTTTCTCTGGCAAGTAATACAGCTCCAGGAAGCCTGTCATTCCCACTTACTCTCAGCCTATCTCGTACATTAATGTGACTTCCAGAATGGCTACCATTTCCTGAAGAAAATTGGTGGCCACCGTCTTCCAGACGAGTTGATTCACGTTCCTGATCATGTCAATGAAAGGAAATGAGAGAAAGCCAGAGTGAATGTCAAAGAAACTCCACATTAAATGGAGATATTCTTATAAAAAAAAGATGAAAGCTCACTCTCAAAAGCACATATAAGACCGATTTACAGTTTATCAATATAGAATTCAGAAAAAGTAGCACAACATAGAAGTTAATAGCAACTTGCATGGCTTGTCCAGCTAGATGAGTAGTCAAATTAACAGAACCATCCTATTGGTTTGGCTTTTACAAAATAAGTATCATCCAATATACAACATATGCATAAATTAGTCCTACACCCAAAGAGCAACTTCAACATTAAGAATCAAAGCATGCTAATTAAACAACAAACATTGTAGTCAAACAAAACAGAAGAAATTGAAAGAATGTAAAACTCGTCTGAGATTAAATTTCAAAAAAAAAATATTAACAACATTTAGACGGACGATATATTAGAAAGGAACAGAAGTTTCAATGAAGACCTTGAGCTTTCAACTGAATACAAACAAAGAAGTAAAGAGTGAACATAGAATTAAGGCAGTACCTCCGACTAACATAGTTATTAAATTGTGTAGAACCAACTTCTGGATTAGTTGTTAATGGAACTCAGTGCAACTAGCATGTCTTAAACCCCCAGCCCCAGCCCCAGCCCCAGCCCCAGCCACACAGTCTCTAAAATGGTACGTGTAACGTGCCAGGTTTAGTACTTGCAATCATAGTGACAAAAATGCTCAAGAGCAATTTTATTCAACAACATGATATGGCGGTGAGCAGTACCAAAAGGCAAAATGTTCTTCGCGCACAAAGACTTTGAAGAACTAACATTATAGACACACAGAACTTGATTTTGAAATCAAAAGGGAGATAATATTCACTTGTATACCATGAGGCTAATGTGCCATTTTCCGGAACTAATACACCGTTTATTTCAAAATCATAAACCAAGAAGATTTGAACGCTCTTAGTTTCTAGTATACACCAAAAAAGAAGTACCACAACTGATAATATGAGCTGGCCAACTGGCTTTTGAAAATAGACGTTTTACACTTGAGAACACGATTGAAGGCGTTTTGATGTCAATAAGAACACTAATGTCAACTTCTGCTTCTGATTCTGCTTCATATAATCATAATCTAAATGCAGGGAGATGGATGCTTCAGGGTGCGATTGGATATACTTTCATTTTGAAAATTTTCATTTTGCTAGAGAATAATAGAAAAAAAAAATTTGGGGGATTCTGTTTCATATAATCATAATCTAAATGCAGGGAGATGGATGCTTTAGGGTGCGATTGGATATACTTTCATTTTGAAAATTTTCATTTTGCTAGAGAATAATAGAAAAAAAAATTTGGGGAGAAATAAGATGAATTTTGAGAGTGTGATTGGACGTGAGATGAAAAAGTAATGTTGAAAGTTGATGTGTTTTAAAAAAAGTAAAATAGTGATTGGATATGATTGGTAGTTAGAATTGTGTGAGTGAGTAAATAGTGAAATTTATGGGAGAATGTGTAATAATGATTAGTTTTTTGTGAAAAAATGTGTATATGTGATTGGTAAAAGAAAAAATGAGAAAAAGTGAAAATGAGAGAATAGTATATTTTCTGAAAATCTTCGTAAACAATCGCATGTTTGGTAAAAAAAATTTCTCTAGTTGAACGAAAATAAAATTTGTTTCACATCCAATCGCAACCTTAGATATTTGATTCTGCTTTTGGTTTGACTTTTACAAACAAATAAGTTCTTTCACAATTTTTTTACCAAAGACTCTCAACTTCTATTTCTTAACTTCTAATTCTATTTGCAACCACAACTGATTCTCAACTACTTTTACTTCTGGTATAATAAATCACTTCTTCTAAAAGCTTAAATTTTGCAAATACTCATTTAGAGCACAAAGGGAAAAGAGAACTACTACTGCTATAACGTACGCCATTTATGGTGGGGGAGCAAATTCCTATCAGCATCACATACTAAAATTGGTACTCAAATACTTGCAAACCGAACATTACTTAGCTAAAAGTGGGAAATAATAAAGGACAGTTTCTGAAACGAACCCCACATGGAAAAAATATCAAAATTAGTATAAAATACCAGCTCTACCGCAACTAATTCCAAGCAGAATAGACTTTGAGAATTTATTTACAACCATTACGATATAACACAAAAGGAATCTTACTTGAGGAGGATGTAAAGGGCGAGGTAGTGGGGGTTGCCTGGGGTGATGAAGAGCCCGGGGCACCGGATCGCAGCCGTCAGGATCAATTCGGTCGCGGCGAGTGTGATTGCCGCCAGGGCTGTTGGGGTGGCGGTGGCGGCGATTGGCCCGGTCGACAGGCGTGGGAGAACCCAAATCCGACCCGACACCAAATGGATCCGAACTCCGACCGAATCGCGACCTCCGATTGTAGAACAGCTCCGAAGCGCTCGTCATACAAGTTACAACTCCAATTAGCAACCGCAGGCTCCCGCTTACTGATATGTATCCTGCAAATAAATTGTGGTTTGTTTATGCAAAGGATAAGCTGATAAAAAACGAAAACTTCCAAACACAATTTCCGAGAAATTACTGAAATATCAGTAAGTAATTTGAGATAGAGGTACGGGCGGCGATACCTTCGAGGAAATGTGGAGAGTGGGAAGAAACTCAGAAGGGGAAAGTGGACAAATTTACAGAAGTTATTACCGTACCGTTTTATTTCTCGTGAGTATTTTTCCTTTTTCTTTTTCTTTTTTCAATTTAAATTTGATGTGGAACGAGAATAGGAGCGGAATTCGAAATCCAAATCCAACCTTATCTATAGCCTATAGTGAAGCCCATGCCTATTAATTTCTCTGTTTCGTGTTATATTTAAAAATTATTAATATTACACTTAGAAATATTCTATGCGTTCCGATTATATATCTAGTTGATTTTTCACACCAATTAAAAAAAATATTACAGAATAATTACTTGATTAGCCCTTATTTACTTAATAGTATAAATTCCAGAATACATATTAAATAGGGTTATAATGGTAAAAGAACGAAGAAAATACTATTAAATATGAAAACTGGACTATATATTTGGACATCTCAAAAAAATAATAATGGACTATATATTTGGGATAGATTAGTAGTATTTTTCGTACAATTTTTTTTTTATTAATGTGCAATATTCCATGTCTTTAGCACTCAAAAAGAAAAAAAAATCTGTCTTTAAAATAAAATGTTTAGTAGATATATTATATTATCGTGTCTGTTTTGTATGCTTCGTGCCAATTATTAAGAGGTTGGTTAGTTCTTCCAAATAAAAAAATGATTGAGATAAGATATGAAATTTAAATTAGTATGAATAAGCTGAGAATTGGACACTTAGCTAGATTCTGACTGAAAAATAGAAAATTGAACACCGTGATTTCTTGGATGCACAACCACAAGCGAACACTTAAAGAATATATCATTTACTGGGTAAATTGAAATATAAAAGAAAACGGACTATTTTAAATCTTGTATCATTTTTTTGACAAGTGAGGAAATTGCAGTTTTATTAATCAATACTCCTCTCTGTCCCAATTACATAGTCTAATTGGACTTTTCACACATTAAGAAAACGATTGGAAATTACAATTATGTAAAAGAAATTACTTGATTTGCCCTCAATTAATGAATAATGTAAATTACAAAATGTATATTAAATAGGGTTATAATAGTAAAAAAATGGAAAAAGTATTATTAAATATGGAAAGTAGACTATATATTTAGGACATTCCAATAAACAATAATGACTATATATTTTGGATTAAGGAGTATTAAATAACCAAGATATAAAATCATGAAGACATAAGAAAAAAAAAAACCAGATAAAATCTGTTGACGTCAAATTTGGTCAACAAGAAATTAAATATAAAAATCGTGACTGGGAAAAATATAATAAATGGCTGTAAAGTGCTTTTTTTATAACGGCAAAGGTGAAGTGTTTTGGCTTTTTCGAGCTTTTTTTTATCTCTCGGTCCCCCTCCCTTTTTTTCTTCAATACTATTTATACTTATTATATTATATTTGATAGTCTAGCAATCATTACATCTATGCTATCTTGTCTCCTCCTTGTTGTCATGAGTTGATTAATGGGACACTTCGTTGAGTGGGACACTTGTCTCCTCCTTGTTGTGCATGATTTGATTAATGTGACACTTGTCTCGTTGAGTGGGACACTTGTCTCCTCCTCGAGTGGGAAATTTGTCTCCTCATTGTTGTTTGTGCATGAGTTGATGAGCTGGTCTTTTGGTAGGCCTTTTCTGGTCTCCGGGCTCTGGTCGGCATTTCAGGTCTCCCGGACTCTGGTCGGCTCTTCTGGTCTCCGGAGCTCTGGTCGGCATTTTCCGGTCTCCTGAGCTCGATTGGCTCTTTCCGTCTCCAAGCTCCGGTCGGCTCTTCCGGTGCATCACGTGTACATGAAAAAATTGTCCTGCTTTGCTTGGATTGATATCATCAAACTCTACATTTAAAACAAGAGAAAAGGGAAGACAAACAACAAATAAAACTAAACAAATACAATATATCACAAAACATCATATTAAAACTCAGTGGGTTGTGATTATTGGTTGAGTGACTGATTGCACTTCCACACCAAACTCTGTTTTGATCCACAGTTCTACCATAAACTGATGAAGAACTTCGAACGAAAGCCCAGAAAAATAGATGTATCGATTAATATCTGAATAGATGTAAAAATAAAACGAAAGAACTAACGAGAAAAAAAAAAAAAAAGCAAACCAACTCCCACAAAAGGAGAATCCTATTTCCACAAACAAAGAAACCAACTCCCACCAACCAATAAAAAAAAATGAAAAAAAAAAAATGAAAAAAAAAAAACAACAAAAGAAATCATTATCCACTTCTTCTCCTATTGTGTAAGGAGGGAGAGAATGGGATTTTTTTTGCAAATCTTGTATCATTTTGAATGTTTTTTCTTTTTTTTAAACGATCATTTTGAATGTTAGGATATGTTACAATTTACATATGTTGGACAAATCTTCCTCAAAAAAAAAAATATGTTGGAAAAATGCTTTATGGAATGAGAAGAATGTCAGTCAAATGCTCCTTTGGTGCTTTTATATAACTAGTAAGGTGCACGTGTGTTGCACGTGAACCATATGTCTTTGCTAATTTAATTAAGAGTAAGTTATTAATTATTATAATTTAATTTAATATTAAGAACATTATTCATATTGTAAAATTTACAATATCAGTTTGACACGATTAGAAATATCTCGCAAAACTTAAAACTTGTTTTCTATGTAATAAAATAATATGCGAAACATATTGAAGACATTATTAGCTCAAAAATTGTATGAAGAACTTAGTTCAAATTATTGTTAAACCATATCCAACAAATAATTTTTATTTAAGATGCATGTAAAGAACCCTTACTTTGTGTAATACATAATTCATTAGTAAAATTAATGTTAAATGTACCCTTGATGAAAATAAAAGAAGCAAAACATGGAGTCATTCCAATACCAAATTAATGTCTTGCGCTAATGGTAGAAATGTTCCATTAATCAATAATGAGGCTTCAAAATTCCCTTTGGGTATCACAAGACAAACCACTTAAAGTATACTTTAGGATTAAGATCACATTTTTCTAAGCCATAGTTGTCCTAAAATTTGAGTTGTACAAAACATTAAAGATATCCATAAAACCATAAGAAAATACTTATAAGTAAAAACATGAATTTAATTGTATCAATCATGCTCTTGCTTTATGGTGGAAATTGTCATTGCCCGCTTTCTTTCTTGAATTTGACAATCTCTTCGATATTTATTTTGATACCTTGAAGAGTGTGTTCATCGTCACTTGAATTCTGGATCTTACTAACACATTAGCAAATTGTTTGCAAAGACACCTAAAAGAAAGATTGCAAATCTCGTTTCACCAATACCAATCTCATTAAGAGAAGTAGACTAATGCAACAATCAAAATCATTGAATCAGTATTTATTAAAACGTAAAACCATTTGCAACATCACAATTCAACAGTGATGCCCACAAAAAATCAAACCAAGTTTTTGGCATCCACCTATACATGAGCCATAACAATTATAAGGAAAAAACAATTACAACAAAATAAAAGAAAAAGACACATCATACCACTGAAAAGAGATGATGAAATCTATGATTGAAAACAACCCAAGAACTCCACCATCCAATTCATATTTAAAATCAAGGATTATCCGATATAAATCCCATTCGAAAGCCTCAATTTCAGTGGGTATGAATGAATCTCATCTCAAAACTCATGCTATTTCCATTCTTAACTCCTAATAAATCCAATAGCTTCTAACCACTTGGTTCTAGGGGAGAACTCAAGATTACATGTAGTCATCTACTACCATTTACAACGGAAAAGCATCCGACTCTACCTAATGATTTCATTAGATATCCAAGTGTTGTACTTATTAATTAGAAATCATATATAAGATTGAAGTGGGGCATATATGCACCCGACATGTGATTTTCATCACGAACATTTTTGACTTCTATTTATAGTCTTATTAAGTCATAGAGATAAATAAAGTGATCGTCAGGTTCATATCAATGTTTGAGATCCCATAGAATGGTTCCTCTAAGTTGACTCAAATATTCTATATTGCTAACTTAATTAAGGTGTACTGATTTCATGTATAAAGTTTTCACATCTCAAAATATATATAATAGAAACACCAATCCGAACTTCAAAAGTAAACCCAAAAACATTTTAAAGAGTAGAAAAGACAACCAACGAAAAATATACTTAGAGTCCAGTTAGTTAAAGGAAAACCAAAAGTCACAAGAATACTCTCAAAGCCCATCTCGTACTATTTACCATAGCTTCAATAAATGACTTCCACATAGACAAACTCTTTTTAAGCCTATTTCTACTGAGAAGAAGAATCAGCACCCCCGCAGGAATCCTCTCCTTCATCTTCCATATTTGTAGAGGGGAAGGATGAAATTTTGTTGTAAAAGTGACAAATTTCCATGCATGTTGCTTTTCTAATATTATGCCTTACCCGAATACTATTTTCTACTTGCCTTTACCAAGAGAGTGAAAACAGGGTGTACCAGGTTTCACTTGTCCGAGAGAATGGCAATGATGTTGAAGTTATTGTTGTCGGCCACATGGACACGTCCGATTGGGGCCATAATCATGTGTCCTTAGGGTGTTCGAGATGAAACCTGGGTCGTCCCCGATTTTGCTATTTTTTTCTCGCGAGATAATTTTGTTTTGGTTTCTTCCAATACTTTGATGTATGCATTAAAAAATAACTAATAATCACAAAACAACCCCTAAAAATTAGATTAATTACAAAAAATTCAATTATCATTTAAAATTACAAATACCCTCGAAAAACATGTCAGGTTTAAAAATACCCCCTCAATAGGAGCATTTTGTGAAATAGAAACATGTGTCAAGAGTTCACCCGCAATTTCAAAAGATACCCGAGTTTGTTGTAGTTAGTTTCTGACTCAAAAGTAGTTTTGGTAATTATCCCAATAGGATTTCGAGAGATGGCTTCCGATCCGAGCAATAATTATGAGGCTCCAGCTTGTTCAATCGTATGATTTGCACTACCGCACTTCAATGTATTTATATAACATTAATGATATATATTTTATCTTATAACGGACAATAGAATCCGTATAAGACACCCAAAATTAACATGTAGCCATAGATTTTTGGAAGAAACTACTAATGTTACACATAAAACAATTAACTTTTTGTGCCCACGTGAATTGTATTCACTAAGTAACCTTGTACACATAATGATATAAATGAATTTAATCTCATCTGTAATGCACCCTAACTATATATCAGCTAAAATTCGACCCAATCAACCTACAAAAATCTTAAGACATCTTAGGAACCCTTTTCAATTACATCTCCAAATCCACCGCATATCAATCATCCAACAATTGGCTCGGTGGTACTTTTCGCTTTCTCTCGACCTCTTACACTTCTTACTCTTGTTTCTTATAATGTCATCGACACTTCTTTCTTGAAATCAAAATTTTGGTTTCTTATAATCAGATAAAAGTGATTCAAACACCTAAAATAATATGCAAAATTGCAAACCAATCTAGCATCTAAGAGAATCAAACCGAGAAAAATGGAAAGATGTTAAGGATTATATTTCATATGAGTTAGATATTATTATTTCTATGAAAAGAGCATATCGTAAAGTAAATATCATTACGGAAGTACGATTTTAAAAATAAAGTATTCACCAGGAACTCAAATACTTTGCGATGGTCCATTGTCACTTCACCTTTGAGCATTCTACACCGTACCTCACAAATTGTAAACATTTCAAGTAATTTGTCAGAAATGTTTGATTTTCTAATTAGAGTTGTTTTCTTTAAGATATAACTTAGGGTGTACTAATTTCATGTATACGTTTTCACATCTCAAAATATAGATAATAGAAACACCAATCAAACAACTTCATAAGAAAACTAAAAAAATAATCTAAAAAGAGTAGAAAAGACAATCCACAAAAAAGTATACTTAGAACTCTAGTTGAAGGCAAAACCAAAACTCACAAGAATACTCTCAAAACCTATCTCAAACTATTAACCATAGTTTCAATAAATAGCTTCCTCATAGACAAACTCTTTTAAGCTCATTTATACCGGGAAAAAAATTAGCACCCCACCACAAGAATCTTGTCCCCTTCATTTACATATTCGTCGAAGGTAAAGATGAAAATTTGCTCAAAATAGTGTCAATTTTCCATACATGCAGCTTTTAAAAAAGTCTACAAGCGCTTCACAACCCACACATTAGGCAGGTTTCAACAACAAAACTTAAGAAAATTACATCCAAATTTGATATAGAAATTGCTCAAGAGATTACTAACACGATGAATTTCATGAAATTGAGAAAACTAAGGTAAAATATTATGAAAACCAATTCCCATAATAGGTAGTTCTAAATTTTTATTTCACTATAGGGTAGAACACCAAGATTTGTTTAAGGTTGTCTTTCTTTTTTTTACTTAACATCAAACATTTTTCTTACAAAACCAAATAGGTTTAGTAAAATAAATGAAACTTTTTTTTTCATGAATATTTTATCAATCCGAGATGTCCCTAGAAAATGAGAAGATGTAAATGAAAATGCGAACTAACCGATTGAAAAATAACCTTGCACGAGATAAACCGATTCATGAAATGAACATTTAAGACATGATGATCCTTGGACATAAGAGGGCCAATTTCCACGCCCACACTTTTTTCATGTTGTTGACCTTGAATACTTGCAAACCCCATCATTATCATAGTTCAAGACTAAATGACTAATTAAAAACAATTATCTGAAGAAAAAGACTCCAGTTAAACCATCAACCTCCAACCAAAGAAGCTCACTTAAAGTTTTATTACCCACTTGAAAATAATTGGCAAAGAAAATTTTTTATTTAAAACACCATTTGATAGTGAGATAACAACGGAGACCAACCACCTCTAATCTAACATACGATAAATCGAGTTATGAGAAATTTAAATCCACTTCCCAATACATCTCATATATCACAAAAAGGGAAATATTAACAAAAGGCTTCAACAAGGAGTTGTAACTGAAGCAATATTCTCAAATCACCAAGTTCCAAATCTGCCTAAAACTAGCATATAAACAACAAAAAAAGCAAACATAGATTATGTACAATCAAGTTGCAATTCTCTGCTTATTTAAGTTAAAACTTCTCTACTCATCCAACTCTCTACCTTGGATTAAAGTAATCCCTAATAACATCTCATCATCATCTTTCTCCCGTAAAATCGATCCTACCCAACCGCAAAGATCAAATCTAAATAGAAAAGGAAAAACTATTCGACCGATATGCCGCAACAGTTCCCAAACCGACTCCGCTTCCAACCGAAATTGATCGGTGATGTGGCTAGTATATTGTGGCTTCCGATTCAATGTATGAATATGAGCAGAAAATGTCTTGGGCAAGGGCGGAGGGAGGGCCACCCGGGCCCCCGGCCCCCATTTTTAAAAAAATAATTTTTACTCCTAGAATTTTTTTTTAAAAAAAAAAATTAATTATAATTTATATGATTTTCGTGTATCGGCCCACCCCGTTTTTAGTGCATCGGCCCACCCTTTTTTTATTCCCGGCTCCGCCTTGGTCTTGGGGGAATTGAGAGACGTCTGTGGGAAAATTTTAGAATTTGAAGAGAAAACTCCTTCGGGGAGTTCAAGAGACATGTATATCGTCTATTAAAACTAAAACCTATCTACCTTCAAATTACTTTTTGGCCATTCAATATTGTGGTGTTACCATATTTAAAGTGAGGGTATTTAAACTGGTGAGGGTATTTAAAATGAATCCTATCTACCTTCAAATACTTTTTGGCCATTCAATATTGTGGTGTTACCATATTTAAAGTGAGGGTATTTTAGTCGAACATATTTTTGCAGAAATATTCACCCTTTTATGATAGTAGTAGATTTGATTAGCCTGAAAAATAATTGCGGTCGGCCACTTCAATAAGTAGATGATTCTTGTAAAAAAAAATCAATTATGATTTATGATGATGGGTTTTGTTTGAACCGTCAAATCAGTATTATGATTATAATTATTAAGTATTTGTTCTACTCTCATCCGACAAATATAATAATTTATTTGATTGTTCTATACAAACATGGAGGCATAGCTCCCACTACACGTGCCCCATATTTTTTTCTTTTACTATCCAATATTTATTTTTCAAATATACATTAATTACGTTTGATATGCATGTAAAGGAAATTATTTAAGTACCCTCACCTATAAGACAAAATAGGTAGAGAAAGCCAAGATCTGTGAGATCCGGAGCTCGGGCCGCGATCGACAAAGGTTACGGTTCGGTCGCACAAATGACCCACCCAATCATCGAGATCCGAGCTCGGGCCGCGACCCGACCTGGAGGTTACGGTTCGGGTCGCACAAATAACCCGACCCAATGAAGGAGTTGGACCCGCATGGTGGACCAATACGAGGCCAACACGTGGAGTTAGGTAAATGCGGCCTCGCACGGTTCGGTGGGATTCAACACCTAAAATACCCCACTGTTCCATTGCTACATGTATCACATTTATGCTATTCACTTCGCTTTATATTTACTAGCGACCTAACACATGCTTGAGACGAACCGGCCCGACCCGAAGTACATCTGATTTGTTCATACCCAAATCAGTTGGCGCCGTCTGTGGGAAACATATTTAGGTCAAAGTGAATATGGACGAGACCCCAGTGAAAGTAAAGGGAATACCACCTTGTGGACTAAATATGGAGGAGACACCAGTAAGGATGAAAGAAACGACACCTCGAGGAGGATCCCCTTCATTGCAAATTCAAGAGCAACATCAAAAGGAGGCTGAGGATCCCATAATCAACATGCAAACTAGTGATTTTGAGAAAATATTGGAAAAAATGTTAAGCGATAGGGAAAGGAAAGGCAAGGCTCCCATGGCTTCTCCCCCAAGGGAGGTGCCTAAGGACAAGGAACCGACATTGATGGCAGCAAATAAAGAGCTAGGGGATATGGAGGAGGTAGCCGGTCACCAAGCGCCGCGGGTGAGGCAACCCGAGGCGAGGCTAGGCGAGCTCCCCAATGTGGCAGATATTGATGAGTGTAAAATATACGTGCATTTGAGGGTTTAAAATGATATATATTTGATGCATTTGCCTGCATATTTAGTGTGTGTTACTTGGTTTTCTTTGTTGGGCGTAATACTGTGTACTCTTGTAAATTTTACAGGAAATGGAGCTAAATTAGATAAAAAGTGATATAACGTTCCAAGTATAGGTCAAGAGCTAAGGGACGAGCAAAGATATGAAGGAAAGAAGCATGAACGGTCAAACAAAAAGGAATTTTCTTCAAAATCGTCAAAACGCGCTGACAGTTTTCAACACTGGCAGAGTTTAGTAATTTGGTAATAACTCTCTCTACAAAATTGATATTAAGGTGATTCAAGTGGCCATGGAAAGCGAAGAGAAAGATCTACAACTTTTATGAAGACCCCGAGATCAAATTCCGATCACACGACCTAGACGTGTGGGATTACACGGTCGTGCGACGTAACTGAGGCTGAATTGGTCTCATTTTCCTACTCAAACTCTGCAAGTGATCTCTCCAAGCATCTATAAAAGGGACCCAAGGATATGCACGAAAAATCATCCATCATTACACAACTTCATACAGAAAAAACACATCAAATAACACAGGAACGAAGGAATCAAAGAGCTTCGAGAGCAAAAGGCTAAGTCGCGAAGAACGCCACAAGGCTTTCGCATCTAGGGAGCACAAGAGCTTCGAGGGCTTGGAGGGAGAATCCATCCTAACAAGAAGGGGTATCTTTATATGTCTAAGAACTCTTGTCTGTGCTTATATGATGTCTAAATATTGATTCAGATTTGTCTATGAGTTTGTAATCAATGTTTGACATATTTTTTGGATCTTAGGGGCATAATAAAAACTGTGGATTTATATTAAATATGATTATATGTTTTCTTAATTAATTCATGCGTTCTATTTTATGAATTCGAGTGCTTATTTATAATTGTTTTTTATTTGGCCAATAATTTGCATATCATACTTCTAGTCCATAATCCGACCAAGTGAGTTCTAGAAGACGAAAATCGAATTCAGACATGAAACATGTGTGACAAGCGTGTTTGTGGGGAGTCATTTAATTCACAAATCTTTTGAAGTTAATAAGAATTGTAATGATCCGAGAGGACTACAATTGTTATTAATCAACTGTTTACGCACCACCTGACCAGGGGAGTAAATGAATTTAGGAATTTGAACCCATAGAATTGCATGAATTGGTTTTTAAAAACTTTATTCGCATTTAATATTGAAGAAGCATGTTGAGATTATGTGCCTAAGGTTGCTCCTAAAGATGTTGAAAAGACTTGTGGGGTTCACAAATTTATTTCTTATTTATTTTTCTTTATTTTTTTTAGTAACTTGATTTTCGGTCACTTCAATAAAATTGGAATACGATGTTATTATAGCCTAAGTGTTTCGAGCTTCAATCCCGAGGAATACGATCTTGCTTGCCATTATTCTATAAACTACACTGTACACTTGCAATTGTATGAACGAAAACAATTTTTGGCGAACAGATATAAGCTCAGTGAGCAAATTGAGCAAGCTACTCAAAAGTTGGACCATTTGAAGAGGAGAGGGGCAAATCATGTTTAGGGATGTCAATGGGTCGGGTACGGGTCGGGTCCGTCTCGGGACCCGAGACCCGACCCGCTAAGATTTCAAGGACCCGAGACCCGCCCTGCACGAGACCCGCCCCAACCCATACCGTGTTTAGCGGGTAAGACCCGCTAGACCCATTAGACCCACCTATGTCATCCATTTTAACTTATTTTTTATTTTTTTCATTATATTGCCACCAAGAATAATAAAAATTAGTAATATATTGAAAAATTTACATGTAATGTTATTGAAACAATGATTAATATATTGAAACAATTAGTAGTATATTGATAAAAATAATTAGTAAATTCAACAAACCTACAAACCAGAAAAAATAGTAATATATTGAAACAATTTACATGCAATGATGATAATTGAAAACGGAAACAAAAGCAACTTATATCTAAGTTTAAAATATTCACAAAGCTTACAACACAATCAATTTGAAGACCGGAGTGAATAATAGATCAACCAAGGCCTTTCCTAGTTCCTACAAAGTTCATTTGAGAAATTAAATTCTAGATAAATTAATGTAAGTCAATTAAAAATATAACATTATAACAAACATGTAACAAAGAAATAAATTAGATTTATAAATGAGGGTTGCAAGATAAATTATCTTTACAAAAACAAAAATAAAAAATAAAATATATATAATTAAACGGGTCGGGTATGGGTCGGGTCCGCCTGGACAGCATTCCCTATTCCGACCAGCACTACCTGGTCTCAAAACATATACCCGTTACCCGCCCCATACCCATTTACTTGTCCCATACCCCCCCAAATAAGGCGGGAAGGGTCGGGTCCGGTCTTACCGGACCATTGACATCCCTAGTCATGTTCCGCTCGCAAAAAGAGGATCCTCTTTCTCCCGAGAAATTTTGGCGAAAGTCGTTACTACGAGCTTCAAGCTTCCGTGATCTTCCCAAGTATGATGGGAATAAGGATCTGCAGGAACATCGACGGCTTTTGATCACGTAATGCAGCTTTATGGGCAATCGGATGCCATGAACGCTAGAATTTTTATCACCACATTGAAGGGAAAAACGTAGGAATGGTTCACGGGCCTGCCCATGGGAACTGTTGTATCCTACAAGCAGTTGGCAGAAAGTTCTTATACCGGTTCACTAGTCAAAAGCGAGCTCGGAGGTCAGCAACCCATCTTTTCACCATCGCAGCAGGGCGAGCGAGCAATTCGGGACTTCATTAATAGATTTAATGACGAGGCACTCGAGGTACAGGATATGAGGATTGATATGATGACAAATATACTGGTGCATGGTTTGAAAAAGGGAGCACTAGTTTCAACCCTAGCGTGTAATCCTCCAACAAATAAGGAAGAATTGATGGGGATGACCCAACAAGAAAAAGAGATGAATGAGTTGAAGGATCACGAATGGTCAATAGTGGGTCAGGAGTTGCGTGTAAGAAAGGATCCTAGAGAGAGACCTCGTTTTAAGTCTGAGAAAAACCACAAGCGAGGTCGAGATCAGGATCGACAACGACCCGTACGATTTAGCAGATACACACCGTTAAATGCCCCATGAGTACATGCCCTAATGTCCATCAAGGGAAAGAGTATGTTAATGTGGCCGAGAAAAATGAGGGCCACACCGGGTAAGAGAGACGAATGAAAATATTGTCATTTCCATAAAGATCATGGACATGATACAGAAGAGTGTTTCCAATTGAAAGACGAAATAGAACGACTCATCCATCGTGGGTACTTGAAAATTTTGTAAGAGTAAAGGGAAGTGATCTTTGAGGAGCGAGGCCAGGAAAAAAAGGTGGGGCCAGAGTTCACCCCCGAGGCATAAGTCGCGAGGAAGGTCTGAAGCTCATTTCTCCATAAAGGAGAGAGTAAATCAGCATCATGAGCAATCTGAAGCGAGGCGAGACTGGAAAGATGAAAATTTGCCAATAAAGGGGGTGATACATATGATCGCTGGAGGCCCGAGTGGGGGTGATACGCAAAGTGCGAGGCAAAAGAATATGCGAATCTTAGCTCAGAATCCTAAAAGGGCTCTGAATATTTTGAACATCTAGGAAGTAAACCCAATTACTTTTGATAATCGTGACCTGGTGGGAATAGAAACAGGTCATAATGATCCCATGGTGATAACGATGGATATTGTGAACTTCGCAAAGATGTAAGACTTTGATAGATAATGGGAGCTCGGCGGATGTGATCTTTGTGCAAGTCCTAAGGAAGATGGAGTTGGATGAGCGACGCTGGCAGGTGGATACACCCTTGGTGGGTTCGGGAAGCGAAGTGATCCCGCTAGGTACTATCGACCTCCCGACCTCGCTAGGAACTTCTCCAGCCGAAAGATCGTTATGATTAAATACTTAGTGGTCGATGCTCTATTCGCATACAACGTCATTCTAGGTATGCCAAGTTTAAATCGCCATTCGTTGTATCCACATATCATTTGAAGATGAAATTCCCAACCGCGAGTGGGATTGGTGAAGTATGTGGAGATCAGAAAAGTGCAAGGGAGTGCTATAACTTGTCACTAAAGAAAAAAAAAAAGAGCGGGAGATTAGAACTATTAAGCAAATTGAGAGAGAGGAGGAGACATGAATGACAAAGAAAGAGAAGGAGAAGCATAAGAAGGCTCGGGTGATGGAGTATAGAATTGAGCCTCTTGGGCAAAGATACAAGGTAGTAGGGTGGATCCAAGTGACCCGAGTAAGTCAACAGAATTGGCTCCCAGATGGATCCTAGCCTCGGGCTCCTAATTATCCAATTTTTAAAGGAAAATACAGATATTTTTGCTTGGAAGTCTTCGGATTTCAAAGTCATTAGCCCAGAGATCGTAGTGCATCGCTTAAATGTCAACCCCGAGGTGAAACTTATTAAGAAGAAGAAGCAAAGTTTTGGAGGATAAAGGAACAAGATCATTGAAATTGAGGTGAATAAGCTACTCGGCGGGGCACATCGTCGAGATCCGATTCATCGAATGGCTATCTAATGTAGTTATTGTTCCCAAAACACCGAGAAGTGGAGGATGTGCACGAGACTTTACTAATTTAAATAAATCATGTTCGAAAGATCTCGTATCCCTTACCTCGCATTGATCTCCTAGTGGACTCTACGGCGGGGTGTGCTCTATTGAGTATGATGTATGCGTATCAATGTTATCATCAAATTTTCACGCCGGAAGAGGATCATGACAAGACCTCATTTGTTACTAATAAGGGGGTGTATTGCTACGTGGTGATGCCTTTCGGCCTTAAGAATGCAGGAGCAACGTACCAGCGCCTAGTCAACCTCATGTTCAAAAGCGAGATCGGACGAACCATGGAGGTTTATGTTGATGATATGCTGGTCAAGAGCGAGAAGCAGGGGGCCACTTGGAACATTTGAAGCAAGCTTTCAATATCATGCGAACTTACGAAATGAAGTTAAATCCGATGAACTGCACTTTCGGGGTGTGAGGTGAAAAATTTCTCGGGTTCATGGTCAATGAGAGGGGGATCGAAGCGAACCCGGAGAAAATTAAAGCTACACTGGAGATGACCTCCCAAAGGACCGTGAATGAGGTACAACAACTCACAGAGAAGCTAGCCTCGCTGAACAGGTTCATTTTGAGGTCGGAACCTACCTTTCTTGGCTACTTTAAAAAATATGAAAAAATTTCAATGGACGGAAGAATGCGAAAAAACTTTTGATGAATTAAAAGCATATTTAAGTTCGCCACCATTATTGTCAAACCTCGAAAAAGGCAAACCACTTTTCTTGTACTTGGTTGTTTCTAAGCAAGCCATAAGCTCGGTTTTAGTCAATGAGGAGGATGGCACGCGTAAGTTTCGGTTTATTATGTGAGTAAGATGTTGCAAGGAGCGGAAGAGAGATATTTAGAACCGAAAAGTTGGCATTAGCCTTGGTAGTAGCATGAAGCTACGGCCTTATTTTTGATCCCACCAAATCATCGTCTTGACAAATCAACCTTTGAGGCAAATTTCGGGAAGACCGGAGTTGTTAGATTGCTTAGTTAAATGGGCAAAGTGGAATTGGGAGAATTTGATATCAAGTATCAATGCAAATCTGCGATTAAAGCCCAAATTTAGCCGACTTCGTTAGCGAGGCAATCGTAGAGGAGCCGCGATCCGGCATGCAGGTCTCGTGGCTTTTACATGTGGATGGTTCGTCGCTGGCAATTGGAGCAGAGTGGAATTTTATTACGAGGACTTGATTCTTTTGAAGTTGAAGTTGCTCTAAAGTTGGATTTTGAGGTTACAAATAATGAGGCGAGTATGAAGCCCTAATTGCCGGGATGAAGTTATCACACAAATGCATTGTGAGAAGGCTCGTGGCGTATACCGACTCTCGATTAGTGGTGAAGCGAGATGGAGGGTTCTTTCAAGCCAAAGATAAATCTATGTCCAACTACTTGAATAGGGCTAAGAAGTTAGTAGAAAATTTTGAGGATTTTCAATCGCAATGCATTCTAGGGAAGAAAATGAGAGAGCCGATGCATTAGCACATTTCGCTAGTGTCGCCTCTCCGGGTCGAGCTCGAGGAAGGTGATAGTTTTAGTAGCAAATCACTCCCCAAGTGAACTCGAAAGCGAACCTCTTGACCAATTCTCAAAAGAGACCTTAATTCTTCACATAGGGATTCGAGTAAATTGGATTGAGGGGATTAAAGAATTTCTTAAAACAGGGGACTTTGCCAACGGATCCAAAGGAGGAGAGTTCAAACTAGGGCATCTAGGTTCCAAATGATAGGAGAAGATGTGTATAAGAGGTCCTTCGGAGGGCTCCTGTTGAAATGTCTGTTGCCTGAGAACGCGCAGATGTGATGAGAGAGATTCATGAAGGGAACTACGGAAATCATTTGGGAGGTTGCTCGCTAGCTCGTAAAATCCTAAGACAAGGATACTTTTGGCCTCTTGTGATGAAGGATGCGGTGGAGTTCACTAACAAGTGTGACAAGTGTCGATTTCATGCTAACTTAACCCATCAACCAAATAGCACTTAGAAACAATTCCTATTGCATGCCCGTTCGACCAATGTGGGATTGACATTTTGGGTCCTTTCCCCGTGGCAAATTCGTGATAGTAGCAGTTGAGTATTTCACGAAGTGGGTCGAGGCCGAAGAACTAGCTAAAATAGGTGAGCAGGAAGTCATGGACTTTGTCGGAAAAATATTTGTAGCCGATTTGGGTTTCCTAGGACCTTAATTTCGAGATAACGGAACACAGCCCAAGGAAGAAAAATACGAGCATAGTGCAAGGAAGTGAAAATCCAAAGCAATTTCGGGCGGTTGGAAATCCGCAGGCTAACGGGCAAACCGAGGTGGCAAATAGGATAATTCCGCAAAGACTTAAAAGCGAGGCTAGGCGCAAATGAAGACATATTGGGTGGAGGAGCTCCCGGGGTCCTTTGGGCTTACAGGACTACCCCAAGAACTTCTACGCAGGAGAGACCCTGCTCGGTCTAATGTATGGATCGGGCGCAAGTAATCCTAGTAAAAATTGGGGAGGTATCTCATAGGATAGCTCACTATGATCCCACACGAACGAAGAGGCTCGAAAGTTAGATTTAGAAACGAACGAAGAAAAGAAGGATAGAGCCTTGGTTCAAATTCAGTAACTAAAGAGAAGTATGCGAGCAACTTATGACAAAAGGGTGAATGAAAGAAATTTCCAAGTAGGAGATCTAGTCTTTGAAAAAAGTTGAAGTATATAAGTATGTGGGAAAGCCGAAGCGAATCGGGAGGGTCCTTTCAAGGTAGTTAAGATTCTCGAGAGAGGAACATATCGCCTGGAAAGCATGGATGGAAAAGAGCTTCCCAAGCCATGGAATATCCATAACTTACGCAAGTTTTATACTTAGGTGAATTACTTGTAATGAATGACTTGTTTTGACTAAATATATGTGAAATTATTGGGAGGGGAAATACCCCTTGTTTTTGACAAATGACTAGCATGATGAGTGAAAAGAAGCGACCCCATGAGGTCAACTCCATTTAAAAGCCGATCCGAGAAAGATCGCGGCAAGTAAAAGCGACCCCACGAGGCCAGCTCCAATCAAAAGCCATAAAGCAATCAAAAAAAAGATCGCGAAAGCGATCTGAGAAAGATCGCGGCAAATAAAAGCCACCCCACGAGGCCAGCTCCAATCGAAAGCCGTGAAGCGATTTGACAAAGATCGCATAAGTAAAAGCGACCCCATGAGGTCAGCTCCAATTGAAAGCCGTAAAGCGATCTGAAAAGGATCGCGGCAAGAAAGAAGTGACTAAGCAAGGTCAGCTCTAATCAAAAGTCGAAAGCGGTCCGAAAAAGATCGCGGCAAAAAAAGCAACCAACAGGGTCAACCTTAATCAAAAGCCGTAAAGCAACTGAGAAAAATCGCGGCAAGAAAAAAAGTGACCAAATGAGGTCACTCTAATTAAAAGATAAAAATAGTTGAAGAAAGGCGATAATATGATACTAGAGTTATGAAATATAAAATCATAAATAGGTAAAAGAATTATATAGCAAGGTCGAGACTTTGCCAAAAAAATTCTTCATACAACATCAAAGAATTACATAGAGAGGTTAGAGACTTTGCCAAAAATTATTCAAGATGTCCAAAATTATTGTTTAAAGAACATAATTCTTACATGGAGCATGATGTTCAAGAAGTGTTTTATATGGAGCATTAGGCTCATTTACAAAAAAAAAAAAGGAAATAAAAACTAAGATTCTTCGTCTTCGTCTTTTGTCTTTGTCATCCACTTGGCCGGCGAAGGGGTGGAGGCTCAAGAGAGGAGAGGTGGGAGCGCATTAGCTCGATCCATTCATCGCCTCCCGTCCACATCCTCCACGTCGCGAACAACATCGAGCCCTTCTTCCGGCAACTTCACCTTCATTGGTCTTCTCAAGGTCGTCCAGACATTTTAAGCAATCTAGCTTATGAGGTCAAAGTCTCATTTGAAGGCATTCTCCGGAGAGCTTGGTCCCGACATTGCTCAAAACCTTCGAACAGATAAACGGAACGCGCGGCGAGCTACCAAAGTTTCATAGGAATGCGAGGCCAGGAAAGACTTTACACCCTCCTCACGAGCTTACGGATCGTGGAAGTGTATGTGAGTCCAAGCGGCTACGATAATCTAGAGGGGGTGAATAGATTATCTCCATCTTTTCGATTTTACCCTCTTTTTCGAACAAAATAAGCCAAGACAATATAGAAGGTGCGGAATGTAAATAACACACGTCGATTTATAGAGGTTCAACCCACCTAGTAGGCCTAATCCTCTACCACCCCAAAGATATCCAGGGATGGATTTCAAAAGAAAAAGATTTTATTAATTACCAAAATTAATACAACACCAACTTACAACAACACCTTGAAGAGCACCACATTCTTCTTCAACACCACCTTTGAGATTACCACAATCTCTCTTGAAGATTACCACAATCTCCAACGGCACCTTGTGAAGATTACCACAATCTTCAATCTTGAAGAATACCAAATTCTTCAACACCTCAACAAGAAGATTACCACAATCTTCTCACACCTAAGCACCTAGATCACCCAAGTGTGTTCTTACCACAAGAACACTCACAAGGATATCTTGTGTTGAATGATAACCCAAAAATCAAGATTACAACTCGATAATGAATTATACAATTGAGTGCAAGTGTAATCAAGAATAGCCTAGACCTCAAGAATGTGAAAGTGATAAGCTAGGCAAATTACAACAAGAATAATGACAATATAAGACCAAGTGTTTGCTTGAGTATATCTTGTTGTGTTGTGTTGTTCTCTCTATATGTTGTGCTTCAAATCTTCCTCTATTTATAGAAGATGATTGATACTTGATAGGCTCCTCTTGAAATCGATATCTACAAAAAAATTGCAATTAAAATCAAGATTATAGTGTTAGAAATCAATCCCACAAATTAAGGAAAAGTTGTCATTGCACAACATGATTAGAATTTTGTTGTCAAACTTGAGGGCACGGTCGCGCACAAATAAGAGTTAGAAAGAATCGCAAAGCAAAATTACACTAGGGTACCAGTCCCTATAGGTGGCGATCGGACGCACCCAGTGCGTGCGGCCGGTCGCCACCTATAGGGACCGGTCACCCCGACCATTTTAAGGTTTCAAAGCAAGTTCTGTTTCGTGAAATGCATTCCCAGTCTGTCGCCTCTTTGGTCGACCGGTCGACTTCACAATGAAATGTTGTCCGATGTTTTGTCGAAAATAAACCTCAAGAAATACTCCGAAAAATTTGTAAAAACATTTTAAACCGATCGGGAGTATTTTGGACAACATTAGAAATATAGTTTCAATGTGAAAACCCGTTGACACAAAATCATTAAGTGTGTTGTCCAATATTGTCGAAAATGAACTAGAAGAAAATCAGGAAAATATTAAAACCATTTTAAATCATTTAGGAGTATTTGGACAATCTTTAAAAACATTGTTTTGGTATAAAACAAAATTATCAAAATCATGATAAAACCATTTATCAAACAATCTCCCCTTTTTGATGATTACAAACCAAAACAATTTTAACGAGGTCGATTTTGAAAACAAAACAATTTTACCTAAGGTTAAAAAGAACTATCCGTTGTGAGCAACAACATTCCACGCAATATAATCACAAGAATGGGAGTAGAGATATTCAAACATATATAGCAAAAAGCTCCCCTATCAATATGCACAACAAGAGTAATGTAAAAGCAATCAACCACAAGCTAAAAGCTTAGCTTTTGCATATTGATCTTAAGTACAAGAGCTTATAAGCTCCCCTATCAATAAAATATCATTAGACAAGTATATAAGTCCATAATACAACACTTGGACTAAGTATAGTCCACAACTTATGACTTTTAGAAACCATAGCTTATAGCTTCTTTCTCGAGCTTATTTTAGATTTTATGAGCTAATAAGCTTATAACATGTTTCTCCCTTTGTAATCATCAAAAAGAATGTTAGCACGATAAAAACATCATATAATCATATCAAAGTGCGCAACTAAACCGATGTATCGAGCTATTTGAACATTGAAGCTTATAGACCAAATAGGAGGAAAAAGTCGATCATACGACTTGTAGAAGCTCATGAAAACTCATTTGATTTGCAAAACATGATCTCTATAAATATATGAGACTTTTTAAATCGAGAGAATCATGTAGGTGATGAATTTTCCATTGAAACATTTTATCGAACACTTGGCGGGCGTCAAGTTTTAAAGAAGATGTATATAGCCCCTTGTAAATGTAATCAAGCCAAGTTTTTCATCACCAAAAGCAATTTTATAAATATCATCCATCAACAATCATCATGCTCAACACAAATATATAAGAATTGTATCAAGAGATACACATATAAGCCAAGTTCTCAAGGGTTCAACCTAATTGAGATAAGGGAGTAGAATTCTTACCATTTAATCGGTGAAGACGAGCAATGATGATGATATTCGAGCTAGATAATCCCCAAAATATGAATTTTATGCAACAAAACACATTTGAAGTGAATTGTGTGTGAAAATGTCAAAAGAAGACGAAAATAGAGTTAAAAGGGCCAAAATGCCAAAGTCTGGAAACAGAATGTAATATATCCGAAAAATCCTTAAGGCGACGGTCTAGGGCTTGGCGACCGTCGAGCAGTGGGCGACAGTCGACCCCGCCCTGGCAGCCCACTGGTTCACTGCTGTTTTGAAAATCCGAATTTTATCCAAAAATCCGATTTTTCGCCCCTAAGTTTTAAAAACGTGCAAAATGCAAACGTAGACCTCATTCAATATGCATTATGTCTTAATCAAGCTCGAAATGAGGTAAAAGACTCGGCGGTAAACAATTAAAACGTCCACGAGTTATCCTTGAGACAGATTTAAATACATCTCAAGTTTTTGTTAAACATGCAATCCCAAAAAAAATATCGAATTTCAATATGTTTAGTTCGATTATGACGAACCATATTTTGAAATATTATTATCACCGGACTTGTTATCCCGAAAATAAGAACATTTTAAGACTTTGGATACAACAAGTCATTAGGAAAAGTGCCTTTCAAATATTTGAAAATTTCTTTTAACGCCACTTTAATGAGATTCGTTGGGATAGTTTTTGAAGTCGACCATATAGACGTAAGGTATATGGAATGTCGAGTCTATGGGAGTAATAAAAGTGAATGAACAAACCTCGAATTTGTTTGTCGACCGATATGTCTTCATCAACCTTTGTCGATCTTTACAAGGTAGTCATAGAGGTTGAGATGGTTCTTTCTTCTTCAATGCCTCACTTCTTCTTTTCTATACTTTGAGTGTGGAATATAACCACCTTCTTGGCATTGTTGAACTTGAATTCCAATGAAGAAATTGAGCTCCTCCATCATGGTCATCTTGAATTTACCTTGTAACAACTTAGAAAATATCTTGTACAAAACTTCATTAGTAGCACCATAAATGATATCATAAATTTGTACAAGTAAGCATTCTTGCCTTTTTCAAGAAACAAAGAGAGTAGATTAACTTTACCTCTTGTAAAATCATTTTGCAAAAATAGCTAAGTCTATCAAACCATATATGAGGTGCTTGTTTTAAACATAATAAGACCTTTTATACAAATCATTTTGGCCTAAGAGTTTTCAAGACCCCGATTGTTTTTCATAGACTTCTATTTGAATAAAACCATTTTAGAGAATTGGATTTAACATCCATTTGGTAAAGCTTGAGATTTTCTTAAAACAAGAATGGGCAAGTAGAATGCGAAAAGCTTCTAAATGTGCTATCGGTGCAAATGTATCATCAAAATCAATACCTTCTTCTTGACAATACCATTGAGCTACTAACCTTGCCTTGTTCATCAAACTTGTTCCAAAATACCAAAAAAAATTCTGAAAAATCTCAACAAAGAATCTTGTACAAGAGCATAATGATATCGAATGATAGAGACACTATAGCAAGTAACACATACTATGCTTAAAGAAAATCATCAAGAATATAATACAACATGTAAGTTCAAATAAGCTTGTAGAAAGCTATATAAGGTCTCTTTTGAAATATGAAAATACGAGAGCACATAGTTGAGACCTCATTTACAAGAATCATATGAACAAGAGATTTGACATAAACATCCAAGAATAATGGCATTTATAAGTGCAATAAAATGCATAACCTAATAGATCAATTGTTTTATCAAAACAAAATATAATCCTTTATAAAACTTGGATAAAACAAGCTATGTCAAATAATGCCTTTTCAAAAAATCAAAACATCCTCTTAATGGCACTTGTATAAAATAAGCACATAGACATATGGCACAACATGCATCGAGTCTAAGAGATGAATAACAATAGTGAGCGTACTCGATAGTTTATGTTACTCTTGACATATTATGACGTAGATGGCCATTTGTGATGATATATGAATCCTACACAATTCTTAAACAAGACTTGCACAAAACAAAAATGATACAAGTGTAGGCTAAAACAATAAAAGATATCGCAAGTAAGCTCATGCCAAAAAATTCATAAGAAATGATAAATCAATCAAGTCTAAGCAAATACACAAGAGTTTAATATAAGCATCATACAAGGTCTCCTTTTTCAAAAAATTTTAAAACCTCAAATATATATTGAAGACCTTAATTTTAAAATTATGAAAACTCATTTTGCAATTTAGACACAAATAAAAACATGCATAAAAAAATAAAATAAAATGCATATTTAAATAGGGAGATACGGTTTACCAATTTCGCCATTTCCATGGGTTGTGTCGTTCCCATTGTTGATAATATCTTCCCCTTTGAAAATCATCTTGTTGATGATGGCTTCTCCAATTGCTCCATCTCCAAGGATTATATCCTTCCCTTTGTTGATAATATTTCCTTCTTGGAAATTCATTTTGGTGGTGTCTTCTTCTTTGATCAAATGAGATGGTCATTTGATGTCTCCTTGGCGGTATGAATTTTCTTCGATTATTATTTCGTCGGGTGCCTAATATAACATTGTTTTGTGGTACCCTCAAGTGCTTGGGTCCTTTGGGATTAGTCTTGAGACTTTTAGGTCTCCAACAATAATTAGAGCTATGTCTAGCCCGACAATTATTTACCGTATGACCCTTTTTACCACAATAGAAGCATGTAATAATTCTAGAAGTGTAATGACCAACATGCTTAGAGACTTGACTATTTTTCATATGATTAATAACATTAGGCTTATGGTCAAGTCCTTGTTTCAATTTATCACAACTATGAATATCAACAATATCGGTCATTTTATCGGTACTCAAGTTGGATTTTGATAAATCCTTTTTCATGCAATTAATATCCTCAACAAGAGTACTATTTTCTTTTTCAAGGTTTCTAACCTTATCAAGTGTGGTGGTGTGAGCACATGATAGTGATTCATAGGAAGTAAATAGACTATCATTTTCATTTTTCAAACCATTGAATTCCTTTTTCAAATTTTTGTATTTAACAAGTAAGCTTTGGAATTCATTTTGAAGGTCATCAAAATCATTTTGCAAATCACTATAATCATTTTGTATAACAATATCATAGGAAGTAGAGGGTTTAAGACATACCTCGTTTTTTCTTCGATGCCCATAAAACATTGTTCAACTACTTCATAGTTGGATGTTGTAAAAGGCTTGTTCCTTAAATTTGACCTTGTTTCCCTTTGAGAAGTAGATGCTTTTGAGTTGCTCCTATCATTTGCATATACTTCATGAATGGCTTCTAATTTTTGCCATACTTCATGAGTCGGTCGAATTCCTACAATAAGATTAAATTCCAAGTTGGTAAGTGAACAATATAAAATATTGAGAGCTTTACCATTTAAGGAGATGATTTTCTTCTCTTCATCATTGAGCTCTTTGAGGCCTTTGGAGGTGTGTGGTGTGTCTTTCATCGAATAGATTCTACATTGATGATGATGTTCCAAATATCGAACCCGCAACCTTGTAAATAGCATTCCATTCTTTTTTTCCAAAATGCAAAATTTTTGGAATCAAATCGAGGTGGCTTGGTGGTGGAGGTGCGGAAAGATGAGCTTCGTTCGTAGCCGACGATCGTTCCTCTTCACTCGTGATGTGAAACGAGCTTGCCAAAGAGTTTGGCTCGATACCACTTGTGAGTCCAAGCGGCTACGATAATCTAGAGGGGGTGAATAGATTACCTCCATCTTTTCGATTTTGCCCTCTTTTTCGAACAAAATAAGCCAAGACAATATAGAAGGTGCGGAATGTAAACAACACACGTCGATTTATAGAGGTTCAACCCACCTAGGGCCTAATCCTCTACCACCCCAAAGATATCAGGGATGGATTTCAAAAAGAAAAAGATTTTATTAATTAATAAAATTAATACAACACCAACTTACAACAACACCTTGAAGAGCACCACACTCTTCTTCAACACCACCTTTGAGATTACCACAATCTCTCTTGAAGATTACCACAATCTCCGGCACCTTGTGAAGATTACCACAATCTTCAATCTTGAGGAATACCAAATTCTTCAACACCTCAACAAGAAGATTACCACAATCTTCTCACACCTAGCACCTAGATCACCCCAGTGTGTTCTTACCACAAGAACACTCACAATGATATCTTGTGTTGAATGATAATCCAAAAAATCAAGATTACAACTCGATAATGAATTATACAATTGAGTGCAAGTGTAATCAAGAATAGCCTAGACCTCAAGAATGTGAAAGTGATAAGCTAGGCAAATTACAACAAGAATAATGACAATATAAGACCAAGTGTTTGCTTGAGTATATCTTGTTGTGTTGTGTTGTTCTCTATATATGTTGTGCTTAAAATCTTCCTCTATTTATAGGAGATGATTGATACTTGATAGGCTCCTCTTGGAATCGATATCTACAAAACAATTGCAATTAAAACAAGATTATAGCTGTTAGAAATCAATCCCACAAATTAAGGAAAAGTTGTCTGTTTTGCACAACGGTTAGAATTTTGTCATTCAAACTTGAGGGCGACGTCGCGCACAAATAAGAGTTAGAAAGAATCGCAGCAAAATTATACTAGGGGACCAATCACCCCGACCATTTTAAGGTTTAAACAAGTTCTGTTTCGTGAAATGCATTCCAGTGCAAAGTCGCCTCTTTGGTCGACCGGTGCGACCTCCACAATGAAATGTTGTCCGATTTTTGTCGAAAATAAACCTCAAGAAATACTCCAAAAAATTTGTAAAAACAATTTAAACCGATCGGGAGTATTTTGGACAACATTAAAAATATAGTTTCAATGTGAAAACCCGTTGACACAAAATCATTAAGTGTGTTGTCCAATATTGTCGAAAATGAACTAGAAGAAATACTCAGGAAAATATTAAAACCATTTTAAATCATTTAGGAGTATTTGGACAACCTTTAAAAGAACATTATTTTGGTATAAAACAAAATCATCAAAATCATGATAAAACCATTTATCAAACAAAGTGTACTCACGAAGGTTATGTAATCCTGGAAGCCCTCCTTACGACCCGTATCATAAGTTTCCTTGAGCTCGGTTTTGTGGGTCTTCTCATATTGGTAACCTCCTCTCGAGCCCCTAAACTTTGTTCAAAAGAGAAGAATTCTCCTTCATTAGTCCAATCTTAGCCTCCGAATGGCCCTTTCACTCGCAGCCTTCCGCCCGCGAAGTGCCTCAAAGAAAGAGCTTCTCCAATTTGCGGGACGGAGAGCAAGGTGATGTAGGATGGCATTATTCTAGAAATAAAAATTAGAGATTTAAAATTTTAGAAAATAGAATAAAATGGTTCGTATAAATGGGGTACTATAGCAAAAAGAGGGACTTACAGAAAAATTGTTGTGAGCCATCAGTTCCTCCAGGCGGGTGAACTCGAAGGGCAATAAGGCGAACTGATCAGGGGCGATGAGAGTATGTTTATAGAGCTCGAAAGAATCCTCCCCGGGGTGTGTATCAAGAACACGGCATGCCCCATTGATCAACTTGATTCGGATTGTGCGAGGCATCGAGGCGTTGAAGGTAGAGGATATCTTAGGAGGGTCCTTGGCCTCTCCGAGGCACTTATTTTAGCAAGTTGATTTTCACACATTTTGAGCCACCGAAGCTGCCTCTCCATCTCTGGGTTGCTTCGCAAGTCTCATCATCAGGCTCGGTCTACAACTCCTCGCTTTAGATGATCCCCCAACGGGGCCAATGCAAAGCTTCTTATTGGATGGTTCCTCATGAAGCTCGCGATCCTTACCTCCGGAGTCCCTACTACACGATTTGGGACTTTTCCTTGTGGGCTTTCCCTTGCGAACCAGAGGCCTTATCGGTCGCATGACCTCCAGGAGTAGTAGAAGGACGCCGAGGGTGGACCGAGCCAAGTAGGGCGGTTGGCTCGCAAATTATCGGTGGGATCGAAGGCACATCAATTGGATCTTCGAGGAGAATATTCTCCGTAGGTAGAGTACTACCCGAGCCCGAGGCACCCCGGGTTGACTTCGGAATAGGAGGAGGTTGGTCTTTCTCCGACGGGCCAATAAAGCATCTTTTTGCTCTTTGAGTTGTTTTGCTAGTAAGCGAAGCTTTGACAGACATCTCTAAAAAAGAGAAAAATCATAAGCATGATCAAAAACAACAAAATTTTAAGTAGAAGAGTTGAAAGTTACCCAAAGTTAGGAAAGCGGCCGGGCGGGGCTAAGGTCTGCGAGGGAAAGAACTTCTTCGAGTTAAGAGCTTTTCCGATAAGAACCAACTTGTACATAGTTCATCATAGACAAAATTATCCTCCCAAGTCCCAGTGACCGAGGCGAGGTCACGAGGATGAGGGCGAGTAACCTTCCACTCAAAGGAACCTCCCGCAGGGTCTTTACGGGGGCTTAGATATATATAAATTTCTCCTTCAAAGGACACACGAAAGAAGGAAGGTGGTGGAGGAGTTTGCGATGAGGTCGAGGCGAGAGATAAAAGAAGCATTTCTCGCTAGTAGTTGATGAGGAGTTAATTGAATAAAGTGCCCAAAAGTGGGAGAACGAGCAGCGCCACCTCAAAATATTTCATTAAAATTGCGAACCCTAAAATGTGATGGTACGCATTCGTAACAAGTTGAGTGGGGCACACACCTAATCCTTGTAAAATATTTACAACGGGACGAGCTAAAGGGAAGCGCAAGCCCGCCTCGAGGCTAGGGATATGAAATGACATGCATCGAGGAGGGGTTTGTTTATGAGGTCACTCCTACCCGGAATTATTATTTGATAACCGCTAGGAATAAAAATTCGCTCTCTCATCTCCGTCCCCGGGATCTATGTACAATGGGAGAAGTAAGGCCCAAGGGGTTGTAAACTCTAGATCATGATCTACAAAGGTATCTTCCTCGGACACTGTCATTAGGGTCGGAATTGAAGGGTTTTCTAAGTGAGGTATGGCCCTAATTGGTGACATTTAAAATACGAGCCCCAAAAAGAGGTCGGGATCGAGCTAGATTTCGAGATGGAACCTGAGTTCGAACTCGAGCCGCTCGAGCTCGAGTCATGGGAACTTAGGTTCGATCGTAAGGCATCGCAGAAGAAGAAAAAAATATAAAGGAAATTAAAGTAATACGCGAAGCGAAGCTAAAGGATACCTCGAAGTGGGAGATCGACTAAAAAGCGAAAAAACCGATTGAAGAAGAACCTCCGAGCTCATGGCGAATCGCAAGTGATTTTACCGCACCTTGTGAAAGTAAGAAATGACAACACAAAGGTCTCCTTATATATATATAGGAAAGGCGGGAAGATCAGCGTCCAAAAACAAAGGGGCTTTGCAAATTCTACGATCGATTTAAAGTTACCTTAGTAATTATTACTAAAGTAATCAATGGAGTAATGATATGCACATAAGGAAATTACTTAAGTACCCTCACCTATAATACAAAATAGGTAGAGGAAGCCAAGATCCGCGAGATCTGGAGCTCGGGCCACGACCCGACCAAAGGTTACGATTCAAGTCGCCTTGATCTAATCAGCAAGATCTGGGGCTCGGCCGCAACCCGACCCGAGGTTATGGTTCAGGTCTCACAAATGACCCGACCCAATGAAGGAGCTGGACCCGTACAGGTGGACAATGCGAGGCCGACACATGGAGTTAGGTTGTACGGCCTCGTACAGTTCAGGGGATTCGACACCTATAAATACCCCAATGTTCCATTGCTACAGGTATCGCATTTATTGCTATTCACTTCGCTTTATATTTACTAGCGACCTAACACCTGTACTGACCTAAGCATCGGAGGGTCTTAGCTGGGAACCCTCCCGGCTAGCCTAACGTTTATCTGTCTTACAGGACCCGAACCGAAAGTACCTAAGCTTGAGATGACCCGATCCGACCCGAAGTACATCTAATTTGTTCACACCCAAATCAACGTTAAAAAAACTGTCCCATTAATTATTTTTGTTGTAATTTAATTGTATTCATTTTATGCCGCTTGTAAAAACTTATTGGATTCGTTCATGGTTTTATACTTAAAAAGAATTTTGGACATTTCATCTTTATAGTATCTATAACAAACGAAATTAAAATATTTCATCCCACATCATAAATCGAATACCTAACTCCGATCTTATTCCATAAATTGAAAACATGTTATTGAGCACTGTCACACGGGGTTTGCCTTAATGTGGTTTACCTGGTTGGCGTAGTTTGCGCAAGCAAACGCCCACCCCAAGGATTTATCCAGTGCGCACTCAAAGAGTAGCGGCTGCGGGTTACCCCGTCATAAAAAAAATGTTATTGAGCTTTCATGTTTCTGGATCAATATCAAACAATAATTTGTAGCCATAAAATATTAGTAACCCACAAAATAAAATTTTCAATTATCAGGGTATGGTAATGAATTCCATCATTGTTCCTCAACCAGAAAATACGATCAAATGAGGCTGCATGAGTAGGGATACTGTCTGTTTCATTTTCGTGAACTTGAGGAAAATATATGCCGGAACGCGGGTGGGGCAGCCACCATCTCCGCCGGTTTGCCGCCGCCTGCTCATTCTCCGCCTCCACCGACACCTCTTTGCCTTCGGTGTTTTTCCTAAGATTTGAACTGCTCATACAACGTCCAACTGTCAAATATCCCAGCTGGCTGCATAAATTTGTGGGATAATTACAAAACCTCCCCTAAGGTTCGGGCTAATTACAAAAACTCCAGAGGTTATTGAAAATTACAAAAAACCCTTTAAGGTTTAATTATATCTTATATGTATCCCCTTTATAAGCAAAAGAAAATATATCAAAATATATCCCCCATAATATTTATATATGATACGGCCACAATTTGCCTTATAATAATTGGATCAATTGAATTTGAGCCTCAATATTAAAGATAGGCCCAAATACAAATATGGACTCTATTAGGGCCATAACTGATAATATTTTATAGGAAAATTTTTTTAAGTACCCACTATGAATAGTGGGTATTCTTTTCTACCCATCAACATAACAAAACTCTTTTCTACCCAAATTGATAAAATTGTCCCTCCTTTAAGTTGGGGTATTTCGAATTTTAAAAATGAAGTAATGATTATACCCATTGAAAACCATATAATCCCCATTGAAATCGTATACAATCCTCCACCCATGTACATATACAAACACTACAATACAAAAGTACACAAAGTAAAGCAAAAGGTAAAAAAACAAAAAAAAAACATATCGTGCAAGAGAGAACCCCCATATCGTGCGAAAGAAAGCAAAAGGAAACTCATGGCTTCCAACAAAGAGTCGTCCGCCGTTGCCGTCGCCGCCACTGAAACACACGACGCACCCTCCTCATCCGCTCCCTAACAGGTTAGGGTTTATTTTTCATTTTTAGTAGTTTTAAAATCTTTTAGTTCGAAATATATGTTGGATTTTAGTTCGAAATATATGTTGGATTTCATAGATTTCTATGTTAGTTGTTGGTGTATTTTTACTTGATAATGAGAATGAATGGTGTTTTATTGAAGTTTTAGGTGTAAGAGTTTGTGTTTTGGTTAGTATATTCGAAAATGGGTTTGCATTTTTCTGGTTAATGCGGTACGATATGATGAAGAAGACGATGTGGCACGATTAGGGTTTAGGCACGATATGTGGCATAATATGCGGCACGATATGCACAATATCGTGCCACATTCTACTTTTTGGCACGGATATGGTTTAAAATTAGCTATGTCATTATGCCATATCGTTCCTATTTTAAAATCTATATCGTGCTATAGTTGCATGAGCAAATGTGTATGGCATTATTTTGTATATCGTGCCTCATGTCGTGCTATATATCGTGCCATATGCATATCGTCCCTGTATTTTTGTATATCGTGCCTAATCGTGCCACGAGTCCATATCGTGCCACTCACTGTTTGTTGCTTAATTTTTGTCCCCTTTGAGTTTATTACTACATTTCTTCACTTTTTCACCAATTCATCTTGTTAAATTGCTATTAATTCTTGTTGTAGGTTGGTCCACAGTGGAGGAGACCCTCTTATCATCGAGAGAGGGCCCAAATTGCGGGTAAATTTGACGAGGGTATAATTCAGAATCAAAGAAGAAACGATTCGAGGAGATTGGTGGTGGTGTATACGAGGAGTTTAGACGGTTGGTTTTCGGACATTTTTTGGATTTTGGGTATGACGGATGTAGATGCAGCGCCTCCATGCATTGGTAGCGATGGAGGTGCGTATGTCGGATGCTCCGGAATCGGAGTGTTGGTTCCACGTCGGAGAGCAGAGTATTAGATTTTTCGACGTGAGTTTGCCATGGTATCACGGATTAAGGTTTTGGGGTCCACATTTGACCCGACCATGTTGTTGAGCTACATGAGACCGGTATTTATCGGCGATATTGGCCTCGGGGTGATCGTGTTATTCATTTGTGGGTCTACGCGATTTATTTTCTCACGGCACCACCTTGAGTGAGTCACCAACCGATGCCCTAAAGGTGGCGAATGTGTTATTTTTATTTTACATGTTATTGTGTTTCGATGGCCGGCAGACCGCAGTGGACCGTTGGCTATGGTTTTTGATCGAGGACACTATACAATGGGAGACTTTCCCTTGGGGGAAGTACTCATTTGGTCGATACATTATCTTGAGAACCGAATGATGTTCTCCTCCTAGTCGATATACTATGGGGACTCCACCGCGATATTGTCCACCTAGTTATCACTTTTATGGTCCCACATATATTTTCTTTGGTACGTATATTTTATTTACTTTATTGTATTTGTAATTAGTTTTTTAAATATTTAAAAAATCTTATTTTGACATTTATCAATGTTCGATCACGATTTGGGCATTCGAGGTGATACCTCATCTGGGTGATATTTGGGCGACTCGAGTATCCGACACCGGACGCTTAGGTGCCTCCGTTGGAGATTTCGAGAAGACTTGATTAACATGGTTGATTTTTCTTTGACCCGATATGCATTCCAACGTTGTTTACTTTTTTATTTATTTATTTTATTTATCTATTTATAGGATTTAGTGTCTTATGAGATGTTGGATCCGAGTGAGGAGGAGCTCCAACATATATATATATATATATATATGGAGCGAGTTGATGATCCTGCTATTTTGTCAGGTCCTCCTCGGTTCATCCCGAAGGAAAACTGATTTTTGGGCGGTGGTGCTGGGAGGGGAAGATGGCGGGCGGGGGGCTATTGCGGGGCGGCGGGGAAGAGATAGAGCGATTTAGAGGCCCCACTACTACTCCTACGATTCGAGGCGGAGAAGTTAGCGTAGTCGAGGCGACCCATCATCCCACCAGGCAGATGATCCCTTAGATGGCGCACGAGATGATTTATCACCGGGCGGGACAGATGATGATGAGCCACATAGAGGACCCGATGATGATCCATCACCCGTGGGGATACACATGATGATAAGCCACTAGTTGTAAGGCGGTATGTTGGTGCTCTGGGGCGGTTATACGAGAGGAGATTGGCTTTTGGAGTGTCACATAGGATCGGTTCTCTCGATTGGAGTCATGTCGTCGATGTTTTCTCGGCTAGAGAGTCTCATTTCGAGAGGAGGGTTCTTGATTAGATAGACATCTAGATCGGGAGATAGGTCGGGTTCGGACCTTCTTCGAGGAGAGATTAGGCATCTGTTCTCGTATATTGATCGATATGATGACGTGCATGATCGTGGCAATTAGAGATTTCCTAGATCATCTCGTGAAAGCCATCGTCGATGCCGCATCAGACAATGATGATCACCCCTCAGAGAGAGACGACTACTCTTTCGCTGGTGTTTACTACTATTTTGCCGGTGTCAACTACTCTTCCGCCAGTGTCGACTACTCTTCTGCCGGTGTTGACTCCTCTTTTGCCATTGTCGACTCCTCCTCCGCCTGTGTTGGTACATTCTCCGCCTCCTCTTTCGCCAATGAATCATAAACTATGCATCAAAATTAACTAAATATGCATTATCTAAAAACTATATATGCAACGTGGAATAACTAAAATATGCAGTACACTATACTCAACTATGTCTTATTGTCATAAAATAGTGCAACAAAAACAACTAAATATGCACCCTAACTATATTGTATTCCGAAAAAAGGGAAAAACTATGCTTTTTAAAATAACGTCATTAAATCCGGCAGTTACAATCTCACCCCATAAAAATAGTTTCAAAAAGTCAAAGCATACGAAAACCGTTGAATAATAGTAATTACCCTTATTGCAATAAAATAAATGTGAAAAGATAAAAAAAATCAGAAAAATCACATCCCTTAAAAATAACAAATGAATGGATCAGATTAGTCCATTTTGTCTCACCTAAGGAGGGTGGTCTCGTTTGAACCAAATCATATATATATATATATATATATATATATATATATATATGTGTGTGTGTGTGTGTGTGTGTGTGTGTGTGTGTGATAACAAACATGTTTCCACTTTTGTTTTCCGCCTAAATGCACCTCTAAAAACAAAAATAGATCTTTTTTAGTAAAAAGAAAATTGGCAATATATTAAATACATCATTACCATTTATACGATTCATACAATTTATGTCCGATTCCAGCAAGATTCTAAAATATAATTGTAATCTTTTAATTTTAGTTATTATATATTGACTTTTTCATTTTAATTTTAATCAATGTATATTCACTGCCTTACTTAGACAATTAATAAAAAAGAAAAATTCGAATGAATTGCTGATCAAGTAACGTATATATAGAATGAGCATTAATTTCATAAAAAGATTTATAAGCGAAAATAAATATATTGTGGTATATCTGAAAAGAAGTGTTCCAGTTTGATTCTATTCAATAATTTTATTAGTTTTAACGTATTGCCAAATTCACGAAATAATTTTAATATATTTTCCCACCCTTTTACATTTGCTAAAAACGAATTTCGATGTTTTTAATTAAAAAAAGAAAAAAATAAATGGAATGTGCATTGCTAGAATTTGGTTATTTTTGGTTGTCAATATTAATCTTCATTTAGTTTGACAGCTGATTATACTTTCTTTAATAAACATCACATTTTCATTTATGCAAATTTGACTAACTGATTTTATACTTTAATAAATTAAATAATATATTTCTAATTTTCTGGAAATCACATTTATAATAGTTATCAACATTCTTCTTATTTTAAATAAAAGTAACTTCAAATTATTTGCAAATCAGGTTTATAACATTTGTCGAATTTATAAATAATCGTGCAATAAGATATTGGTCTATTAAGTACATGTAGATATGAAGGTGTCAAAATGGGTCGGCCCAATAAAAAGACCAAACCAGGATCCAATTTTGGAAGCCCAAAAGGATTGGACTTATTTGCCTCAGGCCATTAGGCCCGAAAAATTGGGTCGACTAAATCATTTCATGTGTATTTTCATGGATTGTGTCTTACAAATAACAACTCAATGGAATTTCGGCGCGATGTCAACCATAGACCGAAACAATGAAGTAAGCTTTCATTATTTCGATGAATCATTTCTTCAGACAACAATTCTCGCCTAACTGAGTGTACTTTTGAGCCTTTGAAAAAGGGAATTCGTCCGAGAGCACCTTCTACTGATTGTTACTGTATTCGTATCGAAGAGATGCGACAAAGTCTTTTTTGATTTCTTCTACCACTTCGAAATCCGACAATTGTTTGTTGATACTTGGCCCCTTTTCTTGACACTTCCACTTCCAAAAACGTATGGAATCCATTTTATTCCTTATAGTCTTCTCATGAGCGGCTATTCCAGTATTCCAGTACTTATGAATGATCTCAGTCTGATTTTTCTCTTTGGCACAATCGGCCAGTCGATCTGTCCGATCCGACCCATTTAATAGCTCTACTGATTATTAAAATAGTCCGTGCATTGCCGCCTCATCTAGCATTTATTAATCACATATATTAGCTAGTTTTATATTTCTTATAAATTTTTATCATATTTATTATACATAAAATATCACTAATAGTCATGGGCTCATGGCCCTATTCTGAAGCTATTATGCACAATTTGTCAAACTTCCCATTTTCCAACATCAATTGTTGCCAAACAGATTTTAATGCGAAACACAAGTAAACCCTCCCGCCATAGACGGCTTCTGTCGCCTCCGAACGGCAATTGTCTCATTCCAGTTTCCGCAAAAACAAGCTAAAGTGATTGAGACATTGGCTTTATTACACACACAAAATCTTCTACAAATCCTATGACAAAAACCACATATTGTTCGTTTTCACACATTCTGATCAGATCCCCAAGTCAATCATGAAGTATAGAGGGAAAAGAGTTCTGGGCCTGGAGGCAAACCTGACATTGCCAATTGTTTTTTTCTTATGCTTCTGCTTTTTTCTTGCTGGGCTGTTTGGATCCATTATTATATCTCAAGTAAAATCCTTCTCTCTTTACATGAGCCCTTATTTATATGCATTTTGATTGTGGGTATTGTGTTTGTTGTGCTTAATCTTGATCTGGCCTGCAGGATGTGAATAGGGGTGGATCTAGGCATAAATTGCTGGAAGATTTTCCGCGTGAAGAAGGCGATTCTATGTATCATGGTGAAAGTGGGGAGTCTTTCGTCACTTCTATCCCATTTCAGGTTCCTCTTGAATTCCATTTTTTTTTTTTTTTTGAATCTTGGAATTTGAGAATGTTCAATTATCTTGTATCTGGTTAATTGGAGCAAGTGTTTAGTTTGTCCTTCTGATAACTGAATTCTTTGATGAAACACTTCTTTTGAAGAATTTAGAAAATGTAGAGCAAGATCACTAATTGCTTATTAGGGGCTTGTAATGTGGTTTGAGATACAACGACATTTAGATGACTGATGATTGGGAGATCAAGATCTTCTAGGATTAAGATTAATGTCTGATAACAACATATTATCATAATTTTGGATAGATTTTGGTAGAGAAAATTTAGAATCAAAAAGTTTATTTAAATGTCTTAAGTTAATTGATAGAGTTACTTACACTTTACATCCCTGGAACTTTGCCAAGTTACCAACTCATTCTCTTCTTTGAGGAAATGACATTTGTAGTCGCTCAAATTTCATCATATCACACAAACAGCACTCATATTTCAAGAGTTGCAGATTTCATCATTAAAGTTTATGGGTATTTTTAGTTGAGTAAACTTAGATTGAAATTTGTCGTATGTTTGTACGAATGAGGATGGGATTGGTAATTTAGCTATTTTAGATGGAGATATTGTAATTAACCCTAATTAAAATTTTCGTTTTTTTTTTTGTACGAATGAGGATAGGATTTGGATCTTTTCCTAAATGAAACCATAATGTTTGTGCAGATTTTGAGTTGGAGACCACGAGCTCTTTATTTTCCTAATTTTGCCACAGATGAACAGTGCCAAAGTGTAATTGAACTGGCTAAGAGTAAACTTAAACCTTCATCACTTGCTCTGCGCAAGGGAGAGACTGCTGAGACCACGAAGGGTATCAGAACAAGGTATCTTCCTACATTATCTTTTTTATCACATGGAGATCTTTTTTGATGATTTTGTCTTATTCCTTGAAAATAAACAGAATGACTATATTTATGACCTGTGACATACAATGATACAATATTATTATGACTATACCTATCTGCATACTTGAAAGAAAGACATCTAGTGTGTTTATTTGCAAATTATATATATATATGGGTCATCCAAGTTTTCATCTTCATTCACTTGTAGAGTCTCGAGTCTCTGCTCTTTTTCATTTGCTTACTGGGGCAAGAAAATTGTATAATTGACCTTTCTTCTAATTCTACTAAAGTTCCACTGACCAAGCGTAAACTAACACCATAATATGTAAAAGAGTGCAACTGTGCAAGAATGATGCATGGTGGTACTTTTTAGTTGGAATGCATGGCGAAAAAAGAGTGGAAGGATTTAACAAGCAGGCTATCCTGGGACCTACTTTCTGTATTCCATATTATACTCATTACAACGGGACTTATTCAAGGAAATATTGTAGTTTTTTTTAGCTTAACCAGATTGTTGATTCTTACCATTCCCTTCATTTGCACGCATTGGAGTATTGACATGCTCGTTGTAATTGTCACATCATTTTGCTGCTTTATCCGCATTTATTAATTTCTTTTAATAGCAATGCTATTTTCATTGAATATTGCGTGCGTCCCAGAAAAAAGTTGAATCTACAGTATGCTATCGTGATTTACTGTATTTCAATTGCTATATTGCTTTGTCCTATATTAAGAATCGAATTCTACATTTGCTCCTAATTTATAATGATGGCGATCACTTATATTGGATCCAGTAAATTTCTGGTTCCTGTTATTCTATTCTTCTTCTTAAATTTCCACATTACAGTTCAGGCGCATTTATCAGTGCATCAGAAGACAGAACAGGAATTTTGGAGTTTATTGAGGAGAAAATTGCTCGAGCAACAATGTTACCTAGGAGCCATGGAGAGGCAAGTTTTTGATCCTAATCCTAAGCTGTTTGTTATTGCCCATAATTTTCAGAAAGCATATCACATCTATTGATCTCAGTTCATTAGAAGTTCAAATTTTGCTCTTTTGCGTACATGGACTCACAAATAAATCTGACGTCACTAACTATTGTTATCTAGGTCTTAGAGCAATTTGGAGGGGTAATATAATTGGCAAAGCACATTTTTTTCCATTACAGAACAAATGCAAAAGCAGATGCCCCTTTTGTACTCTTTAGGGTGAATGCATGATTTGTTCACTTATTTTGGTTTAGGAGGTGCATTATTTGTGGCGCACTATCTGCAAATATTTGCTTAGTCTGGAAAGTTTGATAGATTCAGTTTTCTATTACAGGTCATTTCTGAGATAGTCGCATATCACCATATTGCAGGCTTTCAACGTTTTGCGCTATGAGGTGGGGCAAAGATATGTTTCTCACTACGACTCATTCAACCCAGCAGAGTATGGCCCACAGAAGAGCCAAAGGGTATATACTTCTACACTCTATTACTCATTGATTGTAATTAGTAGATAGGATGAGGTGCACTTAAATCATGTAAACCACTTTTATGGTTTTATGTCAGAATTTGCACTTGTATGGGACATTAAACAGAAATCTAGCACTCATGAAGATCATTTTTATATCAATCATTACTGATCTGAAACTATGTCACTTTATCTTACAGATCGCATCATTCTTATTATACTTATCTGATGTGGAGGAAGGTGGAGAAACCATGTTCCCCTTTGAGGTAACTTCAGCATCTATGTTCTTTTTCTGTGTTACTGAAAATATGTCTATGCAACGGAATAATAGAATAACGGTAAACAAGTACACATTATGCATATATGTCTGTTTGAGATGACTGCAGTCTGATATCGTGATTGCAGAATGGCTCTAACATGAACATAGGATATGACTACAAAAGCTGCATCGGTCTGAAAGTGAGGCCACGCCGAGGAGATGGGCTTCTGTTCTATTCGTTATTTCCAAATGGAACAATTGATAAGGTAATGAATGTGGTTTACATTCAATTATTCAAATTGATAATAGGCCACTTATATTTTGTGAAAATGAAAGATAGTCATGTTTCTCAAAAACATGTTTTTTAGCCATTTTGATTAAAAATTGACGGTCATACCCTTCTTGTATTCTTTGGTGAGGTACTTGCCCATTTTTCAAAAAATTGTTGTGGTCCATTTCCTGGTATCGGGACATGTTCCCCAGAAATGAAAAAAGGGCAAAGTGAACAATTCAACTCAAAAATGGCTTTAAAACGTGTTTTTTAGAAAACTTGGTGAAGCAGTGGCCAAAAATCCGACAAACTCTTATTCAATTCTCGAGACACGTTTCTTGCAGCATGAACTGAAATAGTTAGCGTGAAAAGAACGAGAACATAATCGTGCCTTTTGGTTAATATAGATATTTTGGTTCATAATGTTTCATAGTAGTAAAATCTTACGAAGTTTTTACTGGATTTGTTGTGTAATCTGGCAGACATCGCTTCATGGAAGCTGTCCGGTTGTGAAGGGGGAGAAATGGGTGGCTACAAAATGGATCAGAAACAAAGAACGAATGTGATTTCACTGATTCTTGCATCGCAAACGATTTATTCCTCAGTTATTGGAAAAGTTTTCAGACTACTTCAATTATCATGTACTATGGTATGGTGGATGATGCTATATGCATGAATAATACCAGGAATGTTATTTTGTTTCTTAAAGATCAATGGTTCTTCAGTGTGAACTAAATAAACGACTTAGATGAATGTCATGTAAACATGGTGTCCACACGGGTTGGCCGTGGTATGTGCGTATTTTGATATCATAAATGAGGGTAAATTACAAAATTTACCCTTGAGGTTGAATCTAATTTTATAAGAAAAAGGAATTTGTTATCTTTTTTTGGTACAATGGGGGAAATAGGGTTGGGGACACACGCACTCATATGCGATTGAATTCGGATCAATCACCCTCAAAATACACTTCTCAACCATTGGAGCACAATGTTGATCCTAGAATACGTAATTCTTTGAAATTACATCTACTCTCTTAAATTAGTAAAACGTAAACAAACCCCAAGGCCATATTTATAGTATTTTAAGAGGGTGTTTGTAATATATTAGATGTAATTTATGTGACTGCAAAAAAAGATAACATAATTGAAGGAATTAGTTTCAAGGGAATTTGCATGGAATATCTTGTTTTTGGTACATATATCACACAACACGTTCCTATTACTTTTGTACCTATTTTTTTTCTTACTTTTTTTTTTACGTTTTGCATTTTTTTGATAATTTTTATTTTTTTCGTTTTTATTCTTGCATTGTTTTATATGTTATATATATTGTTTCGATATTTAAAATTGTTTCTTTGTTGTTTCTATGTTGTTTCGATATTTTAAAACCACTTTTACCTATTTTTTATCTTTGTTTTTTATTCATAAATTATTTTGTACATTGTTTCTATTGTTTCGGTATTGTTCTATAATATTTTTGTTGGTTTTCATGTAGTGTTCAATGTGTAAATACGATTTTGACCTATTTTTAAGCTCTTTTTCTTCATGTGGTGTTTTAAATATTTTTACGTTTTCGGGTTGTTTCCATAGCCTTTTTGATGTTGTTCGATGTTTCTTTGTTGTTTCCATGAATTTTTCGATGTTTAAATACAATTTCACATATTTTTAACTCTTTTTGCTCATATGGTATTTTTTTATATTGTTTTTGGTTTGTTTTTATATTGTCTCATTTTTCCATGTTTTTTTATATTTTTATGCATTGGATCAAAAATTAAATTGTGTTTTTTATTCAAGTTGTTTTTATAATATTTTTAATTTGTTTGGTTTTAATATGTGTTGTTTTAGGTGTATATTTCTTTACTTTTTTATAAGATCATATAAGTATAAAATGGATTATTTAACGATGACAAAATTTATTATTTCACCGAAAATTTATTAAAAAAACATGTTTGAAAATGTTAGAAACAATGTTGAAAAAAAGTGTAAAAAGTCCGAGAATTTTCTTTAGAGCGTAAAATTGTGTAAAAAAAAAAAAAAAGGAACGTTAATATGGGTAAAATAGTATAAAGAAGATAAAAAAGTTGACATTATCTCCAAAAAGTGGAGTATTTGTGTCAATTTCCTAGTTTCAACAGTATTTTCCATTTTCTCTTCACCTTTTGGCAATCTTTTTTCAATTGAACAAGTCAAGCAATCATGAAAAGTTACATAATTAAATAACTTTAGTAAACTTTAAAAACGAAAAATAAATAGTAACAATTTTTTTTGAGAGGATAACGGTAATAAATAAAAGCAAAAAGAAAACCCCAAAACTTGTCGAATGATGATGTGGCAGTCTTTACTCTTTAGGTTAAATGGTTTCACCGTAATATGCTACACCTGATCTACAGGATACCCACCTCCATTTGACCGTTGGAGACCGATATATTCGTCCTTCAACGGATACTTTCTTCATTACAAAACAAAGAAAAACAAAACCGTACATATATCAAGTATCCTACCCCTCTTTCTGAAATTTCTTCCGTCCAAAAACCAAGTATTACTCTGATTAATTCGTGAAAACTCTTCGCGGATTTCAATTTTTTTTTTTTTGTGTTCATCACCCACACCACACCCCAAAGAAAAGAAATCAAGAAATCCTTTTTATTTATTAATTGGATTTTTCGCAGTGAAAAATGGATCTTGGTTGTATTGATATGGGTTGTGTTGAGAAGCCAAGAAAAGAAACATCTCTTGAGAAAGATAACAGTCCAAATGAGTCTTCGATGTCTGCTTCTAAGCTTGGAAAGGTATTTTTTCTTCATTTCTTGTTAATAATTCTGTTTATTTCTTTTTCTACCTTTGGGATACTTCTTTTTTTCTTCATTTTATTTCTGACTCAGTATAAAGTCTTCAATTTCTTGCATAGGGTAAATTGTTTTATTTCATGGTTTAATTTTAGTAATGGGCTTATAATCTTTTTTGTTAATGTGATTGCTATGAGGAATTCAACCGGCATGACTAACTTTTACATGTATTTGTTGATGTTTATTTGAATTAAGTGGATCTATTTCTGGAACCTGAATCATCTTGATAGCATTAGTGGCAATGTTGGCTTATAGTTTGTTACTTGGCCTAAAAAGAAAGCACATTTGGGCATACTTAATTATTTTCGATCCAATGCTAGTAGTAAATGGTGTACATATCGATCATGCGTGATAAAACAAGAGCTGTTGTTTCCTGTTTCCCAGGGAAATTATTACTCTCTACATTTTATGATGTTCCATTTTGACTGATTAGACAAGGTTTCTCTGTGTGTGTTAGGGGGGTGAGGTGTAAGTTCTAGAAAGACTATGTGGTTACAATGTGATATTTAAAGTTACTCCCTGATTGTTTTCCTCTAAGAAATTTATTTATTGTGCAAACAACCAAAGATTCCTATGGAGTGTTTGCAAACTCTAAAAAAGTGATTCTCAGCTTTTAGGTGGAAAAATACTAGTAGTCATGGTTATCTGCTGATGTCGTAGTCGTAACTTTGGAATAATAGTGAACTTGAGTATGCACAAGAAATGTCCAAGAAATAAGTATGCTTATTTTTGGTGTTCTCCTGCCATGGCATGTTGTGTAAGTATGAAACAAAGTCATGAAATCTATTTGGGATTCTTTCAGTTTGTTTCCTCATGTGGTCTTTCCTTCAAAATTTGCTGCATTGAACAAATTGTTAATGAGATTGATAAAAATAAAATAAAAAATAGTCATATGTGTTTATCTTAGAACTAACCCGTGTATAGTTTTCACTCTTGCAAGTGTAAAATTTTCTCACTGCTAACTACATTTTGGTGTAGTATAGAATAATAAAGCAAAGGATGCGGTGCGGTCTAGCTTAAATGCTTTGAACAAACTCACGTCGCAAATCTCTAAGCCTTCTCATCGAAAAACTTCGCCTCTCAATTGGTTCCCACGGAAAAAAGTGGAACCTTATTTGAAGAGGAAAATAAAAATGCTTCAGGTAATAATGCTACACAACTGATCCATTGTCTGATAAGAGTTTTTCCATAGACATAGATTTGATGCAAACTTTTAATACAGGAGGTGGATGGAATGCATTCGACTCTTGATGAAACTCTCGGTGATTCAAATCCACATTACTGTAGAGTACTCAGAGAAAAGATTGCAATTAAAGAAGCTGCAGAGAAAGCAATGGAAGCTCGAAAAGCTGCAATGGTCGAAGCATCTTGGTGTCGAATACTTCAAGCAGCCAGGTATATGTATAGACTATAGATAAATTACAAAAGGAGGGTAATTACAAAAAAAAACCAATTATCTTTCAGAATTACAAATACCCCTAAGGTATGGGTTCATATGAATTATATTGTATCTTTGGTTTAACATGAATTATTTTCCTCAAAAGAATTGAAAGTAAAGAAGCAGAAGCTCAACTGTCAAAAGCAGAACTTTCTGCTGCCGAAGCTTTTGAAGCCGCACGGAACGTTGGAGTTATCATGAACGATATACCAGATTCACAGAACCATTTCAAAATCGAAACATCATCTGCCAAAGGAGGATCAGAAACACATACTGTCTCAGCAACTTTCGAAACTGCATTCGAGGTCGATAAACAAGTGGCAGGTGCAGTTAAAGCCGCTTTTATTAAGCTCGCGAATTGCCCTTCGATAAACAAAGAGGAATTCAAAGAACTGTTGCGCAAAATCAGCGAGAATCCTGATACGGACGAAAATCACAACGACACGTCAGATTTCGCTTCGGAATGTGAATCTGATCTGGAAACTGGAAAAGACAGTTCAAATAATCAGGACGAAAACAAGAAAGGACAGGAGTGCGATAAGTTTAGTACGTCTAATATTGTAGATATGATGCTCGGTAGACTTCGTTGCTTAAAAGAAGACGAACTTGCTTCTCTTGCCACTATAGTTGCAACGAGTGGCCTAAATGCTGCTTTGGCCGAAACAGGAAATGAGAGTCCTTGTCTTAAGGTCGTCCCGAGAAGAATGTCACAAACGAGAGGGACAGCTGGTGATGAACTTCCGAGTTTGGACAAATTTCTAGTTAAGCGCTTGACAAGACTTGAAAGAGAGGTATTAGAAGCCAAAAATGCAAGAAAAAACGAAGCAATTGATGATAATAAAAGTTCGGCTGAAGTAATGCCCGAAGATGGTACCATAATTCCCGACTTGGGAAGTGTGCTAGTGAAACGTTCTTCAAAGCTTGAGAAAGAGGTCGAAGAAGCAAGGATGAAACGTAAATCATTTGAAATGGAAAACAAGAAAATTCAAAGAGCGGGACGTATAGGGGCGGTTGGCCGTGTAAAACAAGATGTCGAAGAGGTTCCTAGCCTAGACAAGTTTTTGGTGAAACGGTTGACGAGACTTGAAAGGGAGGTCTTAGAAGCTAGGAACGGAAAACAAATCGAGCCAATTGAAGGAGGAAATGTCATTGATTCAATAAAGACAACCACTTCTATAGCAGATGCTGCAAATTCAGAAGAGACCCCATTTAGTTCTAATGGAGATTCAAAAGGCAAAGAAAATTTGGACCTGAATAAAATCGACAACAGGAGTATTGGCTCGAATTTTTCTCACCGAAGTAAAGACGGAGGAAATGCTGATGCAAATTATGAAAGTTTAGACAAAGTTTTAGTGAAGCACGTCTCGAGGCTGGAAAAAGAAAAACAGGACTTTTGTGCAGATGAGCAAACGCGGACAAAAATGAAGCGAAAAGACGCTTCCAGAGAACTGGAAAGCGGTGAAGGCAGTTTGGACCAAGTTTTAGTGAAGCACGTCTCGAGGCTGGAAAAAGAAAAAATGGACTTTTGTGTGGATGAGCAGACGCGGACAAAAATGAAGCGAAAAGACGCTTCTAGAGAACTTGAAAGTGGTGAAGGCAGTTTGGACCAAGTTTTGGTGAAGCACGTCTCGAGGCTGGAGAAAGAGAAATTGGAGTTTTGCGCAGATGAGCAAACGCGAACGAAAATGAAGCGAAAAGACGCTTCCAGAGAACTTGAAAGCGGTGAAGGCAGTTTGGACCAAGTTTTAGTGAAGCACAAGTCAAGGTTAGAGAGGGAAAAAATAGGTGCTAATGTTGAGCAACAAGAGGATGATGTTAGCACGAGACATTCAGTTTGTCGTCGGCAAGCTAGAGAGAAAGAGTTGCAGGCAGCATGGGGAGGTTTGAGCCTCGGGAATTCTATGCGGCCTCATGTTTCTAGACTTCAACGAGACAAGGCAAGATAAGATCCATTTTCTTGGCTAGATTTTATTTTAATATATGATGCATCATTTTTGGTGTTTTCAACATTGTCGTTCACAGGATTTTCTAACTTTGCGTGTCGTTTGCACGTGTGTTTAGGCCGAGTGGATTAAAGCGGAGGAAGAGGAAAGGAAGAGAGAAATTGAAGAAGTATGAGGTTCAGAAATGGCATTTCTTTATTTTTGTGTTCATGAAGTTTCAACCAGGAACAAGTAAATATGGAAGCAACAATAATTGTTGATACTTGTGTTTACAGCTTTCTCATGCTTGGATTCTTCTATAAGCAAGTAATATTTGTTTCAAGCTGCCTGTTTATATATTTGCACTTTATGTGTGTAATGGGAGCTTTTATTTGCTCATCAACTGTTATTATATCTGATATTCCATTTCATGTTTCACTTTCCATCTATTACCAAACTATTTTTTGTTGAATTACGAACATACTAAATGAGCCGTCTTTTTTTTTTTTTTTTTTCCGATAACGGGGAACACGCAGCCACTACCTTGGTGTTGATGTCTGTCTGATCCAGGCCCAATATGCCACATGTAATTTTAGGTACAAATTCAGTGCACCATTTGAACAGAAGTCAGTTTCCACTTTCCAGTTTCCAAGTGTTGATTCATATCATGGGCCCCCTACAATCGTTGTGGGCTTGAGGACCCATTCTTATATACGCCACACTCTGAGCCTTTTAAATTTTAGTTCTCAGATGATGGCCCAGTTTGTAATCCATCTCATGGGCCCTAAACATGAATTTTGTACTTTTTGGCAGTCCATGAATGAAAAATTGAAAATGAACTTTATATAATTTATACTTTTTTTCCCCTTTTTATCATCTACCCAAATACTTTTCATTTTTCGCAAATCTCACCAACTTGTTTCATAAAATCAAAGTACACTTATCCACTTAACAAGAGCCAAATGCTATCAACTTGAAGTACCACCAGAAAAATGCAAATCTGTAGGAACTGGAGCTAAAAGAACCGCAGACAACTAGACTCATTATGTTCAGGCCAATAATCATAGCCAAAAAGAAGTACTATATCACGAAAAAATAGTGGACCCCACCTAGTACTTCCTCGTCCCACTACCTACGCGTGATTTCTCCTCATCAGTGGAAAAATATAAATATTGGTCTAAATGACAAAGTCCAATAATTTAAACAAAACCTGTCCAACATTGACTTGACTATCCAATATGTCCTTGTCCCTACAGTTGATTCTCTTTCTTTTTATCACAAAACAATTTTCCATTTCCATTTCATCTTTCAATTCCACCATCTCTTTCTATCTCTAAAATGGGTTTTTTTTCTCTGCTTTCCTTTTTCGTTCCTATTCTCCTCTCTCTTTCTTCTGCAATCTCCACAAACTCTGAAGGTTAGTAAGCACTTTTAAAATTTTGAATTTTTATACAAGAAATAGCTAGCTGTGCCAAGATTTTATTTTTATTGGATTAATGAAGAGCCCATTTTTGTAAAGTTCTTGTTTTTTTTTTGTGGTCTAAATAAAGTGCCTTTTCAATTTGATTTTGCAGGGAATGCTTTACATGCTTTGAGAATTAGACTTTCAGACCCCACTAATGTTCTACAGAGCTGGGATCCAACTCTTGTAAATCCTTGTACCTGGTTTCATGTCACTTGTGACTCTAATAACCATGTTGTTCGCTTGTAAGAAACTTCAATTTTGTGAATCATGTAAATCATGTCATATTTTCTCTGGTTTGTGATAATTTTGTTTTTCATGTTAATTTGATTTCAGGGACTTGGGCAATTCTAACATTTCTGGGACTTTAGGTCCGGAGCTAGGTGAACTAAAGCACCTTCAGTATTTGTAATACTCTAAACCCTGTCATTAATTGGTTTATGAACTGTATGTTTCTTCTTTTATGGGGTCTTGCTGTAATTATTGTAACTTAAAGAGTTTTTGTATCAGAAGAATCTTTTGTATTTTGTAGATCATTGTGATCCTCTCTGTTAAACCAGGATCCTTATAGGAAGAATGAGAAAAAGGGAATTATTGGAAAAAAGTTTGATGCTTTTTTCATAGCTTTATGTTATTCTTGTTATAAGTAATCGTCACTAAAGATCCATATTTTAACGGTCTTGTTAACTTTTTCCGACATTTACGCGACTATTTTCAGTTTATGGAGCATAATTTTGTGTTCTTGTGTCTACTTGTGATGACAAAAGGGATAAATTTTGCATTGATTACAGGGAACTTTATAGAAACAACATAGGAGGGAAAATTCCCAAGGAGTTGGGCAATTTGGGAAAACTTGTTAGCATGGATCTTTATGGTAACAAATTCAAGGGGACGATACCGAAATCTTTTGCTAACTTGAAGTCTCTTAGATTTCTGTGAGTATACTGTTGCTTGAATTACTCGTGAATTCCAATTTAAAGTGGTCGAATTGGAACTTATAGTTTAACGGCACAGGCGGCTAAATGATAACAAGTTAACTGGATCAATTCCAAGAGAACTGACAACTTTACCGAATCTCAAAGTTTTGTAAGTGATAATTTTCGAAGTTTCATGTCCTTCCGATAAAATGAAATGAAAATTCATTTCATGGTTTTAGTTTCTGCGTGGCTTATGTTTGGTTCTCGAATGTCCGCAGTGATGTCTCAGATAATGATCTTTGTGGAACAATACCAGTTGATGGCCCATTTGGTAATTTTCCTATGGAAAGGTATGCATATCCCCAACTAGTTTTCATTGTCATGACTGTGCCAACTTCATTTACTCAACATTACCCAGTCCTTTTTCTATTAGGAATAATTGTGGTCATAATTGGATATGTATTCTTAAGGGCATGAAAATAAATACTTTTGGAACAAAATTTTCTGTAGCATTTAGTTCTTAGCATTATCACTAAAACCCGTCTATCGAAACTGGTTGGACCAGAGAGTACAGCAAGATCATTAAACCATAATCCAATCAAGATTATTCTGAAATTAGCCAAGAAATGAACTCTCAGAGCAAGAAATACTCAAATTCTTCAATTGTTTCCAAAAGTAAATCTGTCATTAATTAAGATTCTACACATAAAGCTAAGAAAGGCAACAAATTAATATAACAGGTCTTGCTGGTAATTTTGTAATGTATAGTGTCTTTAGCCAGTTTTTACGATATATGGTACTGAGTTGCACAATTTTTGCAGTTATCGGAACAACAGACTCAACGGACCTGAGTTGAAAGGATTGGTGCCCTATGACTTCGGTTGCTAAGGATGTCATAAATATGTATTTCTTGCTCTACCCACAACAACTTGCATAAGAATATAGGATTGAAAAACCGCAGTTTATTTAATTTATGCTTTTATCCATGTGTTACCTATTGTAACAGCTCCAAACTGAATTACAGCTTAAATTAGAGACCAAGTAATTATCATCAGTGCAGCATAAATAGCTTCACACAGAGGTGATGAAATGAGAACCTCAAATTGATCTGTATCTGTAACAGGGAACAACATATGCCAAACTATATTCAATATGCCCCGTTGATAGGGTTGGCAATTTATGTCATCTTGTCGCATTACCGTGTTTTCATGTTATCTATCTTATTTGATCATGAATATAACAATAAATGTTATTTTATTTAAATTTACAAGTTCGTGCTTTCGTATCGTGTCTTGTTGTGTCATTTCTCTATAATTCGTGTTTATAATCGAGCGTCGTACCAGAAAATGAATATTAGAGGGCGAGACTAGCCACCCCTACCCGTTGAATATTAAGATTCAAGAACACGGTACCAAAAATGACTAATGGTCTCTGGATTTAGAATTTTACAAAGTGAAAAGCAAAATTAGAAGTATAGGGAGTGCTTGCTTGTGAAATATGTTTCATCCCTTCCACTTTTTGGATAAAATTTTGAATGGACGTGATTGCTTGTGAAAATTTTCAAAAATACACTATTTACTTTTTTTATTTTTCAAATCATCAATCACATCCAACGATAATTTTAAACAAAAAATTATCACATCAACTATCATTATTATATAATCATATTGTTGTATTTATTGGCCCATGATTCATTTGGTCCATTTACAATAATCAAGGCCCATCAGGTTGCAGCCCAACATTGCAACAAGCCCAACTCTTCTCAACCCAACTGTGCTCGGGTCATTTATTCAGATTGCGGGATCCGACTTTCTTATCCGCGGATCCTAGTGTTGTATCTTGTTCGTCCGATCTCTTTGACTTGATCTTAGCCGTTCGATAACCCTATTAAAACCCTCTAACCCAAACCCTAGTTTTATAACCGATCTCTCACTTCTCTCTCTAACTCTCTCGAACCTTCATATCTCTATGTGCGATTCTTCTCTCTCTAGAAATCTCACCATTCTCGTGATATTTCTGGGTGATTCTTGGGTGTGAGTGTTAGATCTGAGTGTTTCTTCACTTGTTCACCATCTTTGTGGACAAACTCTGAGGTTTTGTGTGAACTAGGGTTTGTTGGGGTTGTGAGGGATATTTCTAGGGTTTCAGTGGCTCGATTGGGTTCTTGAGTTGGGATCTTGAGGGTTGTTGTGGCGAGGCTTTGTGTGCTCTATTTGTTGGTTCTCTGGTGATTCTGTGGTTTGAGAAAACTGGTCCTAAGGCGAAATCTATTCAATATTTCGGTTTTAGGGTTTTTGCCCATACACTTTTATTTTACAACTTTCTTCTGTACTTTACTTTTGATTACGAGTCCTAGAGTATTGTTCTGTATAATAGGATTCATATTGAGTCCAGTATTTGGGATTGGTCGATTTCTATCCGAGGCGGATAGATATCTAACTTGATGGTATCGAGCATCTATCCGCCTCGTATGGGTTGGTGCTTCTCGCTTCTTGGCCAGTTCTTGGTGTTTCTTGGCTTTGTGGTGTTTCTAGAGTTGGTATTCCTAGAACTAGCTTCTGGTGGTAAATTTCTGCTCTCTCTTTTACTCTATCTCTTTCTCTTGGCTTGGATAAGAAACCCTAAGCATTCAAGCCTCTTGACCCTACATCATACGAGTGTAGTGGAATCCTAGGGTACAAAGGGAATCTTCTCTGAGTCCTTGGTGGTCTTGTGCTAATTTTTTTGTTGTTATACTCTGATCTTGGTATATTCATTTTTGTGTGATATATCTTTATGGTCCTCTTTTGTCTTGCTTCTGCTGATCCTGTGTGATCTCTGTGGTCTCCTGTTGATATCTGTGATCTTGTGATATTCTGTGAAATATCTTGTTTCTTAATAACCTCTGTGTTCTGTGATTTTCTTGTAAATCTTGAACTATGGATGTTGCTTCTGGATATTCTATGGAGCCTTTTAATGGTAAAACTGACTTTTCTATTTGGCAACAAAAAATGAAGGGAATCTTGATTCAACAAAAATATTTTAAAGTTGTTGAAGGCAAGTTTGGTGAGAAAGATACTGAAGAACTCACTGAACTTGATGAATATGCTTATTCTTCAATTATTTTGAACCTCTCTTGATTCTGTATTAAGAAAGGTTGGAAAACTGTCAAGTGCCAAAGTTTTGTGGAAAAAACTTGAAGAACTTTACACTGATACTACCCTACCTTCAAAACTTTTCCTGCTTGAAAATTTCTCTGATTCAAACTAGACTTGACAAAAGATATGGATGAGAATCTTGATGTTTTTACAAAACTCATTCAAGATATAAACTCGACTAGAGATAAGAACATTGATGATTACTCCCCTATTATTTTGTTAAATGTTATCCCCGATTCTTACAAAGTGATGTGAAATCGCCTATCAAATATGGAAGGGATCAAATTTCTTTATAAACTATTTGTGAATGGTTTGAAGAGTAAGGAATTAGACCTTAAATCTTCTAAAGGAAACAAATAGGGGAATGGGAAGTGATGCATGTTAGGGGTAGATCTCGGCAACGGTCTAATAACTAGGAAAAATGATACGAAAAAGAGCAAGAACAAGATAGGTCTAAATCTAGGCCTAAGAACAACATAAAATATTACAATTGGGGGGGAACATGGTCATTACATTAAAGAGTGCCCTAAGCCTAAAAGGGGTAACCAAAACCAAAAACAACAAAATCAGAATAATGAACAAGCCAACCTTATTTCCACTAGTGATAATCTGGGTGATGTGTTTATTGTTGTGGAGTCTTATGATGATTCTGTGAACTCTGTGCCTAACTATGCTAAATCTTAATTTAAGTGATTAATTGATTCAGCATGTACATTTCATATGACACCTTATAGACATATGTTCAGTGATTACACTAAAGAGATGCATGGCTCTGTGTCCATGGAAAATGAAACAAAATGCAAAGTTTTTAGTGTTGAAAATGTGTGTCTCGAATTTGATATTGGTTGTGTTTTAACTCTGAAATATATGAGACATGTTCCTGATTTAAGTAACAACCTAATCTCTTGTGCTGCCCTGGAATCTGATGTGCTTGAAGGGAAATGGGGGAATGGTGTAATGAAAATCCTTAAGGGGTCTATGATTGTTTCTAAGGCAACCAAAACCAGAAAGTTTTATGTTTTGCATGCCAAACATGAATCCTTTGTGCCTGTTTCTGTTAATAAGGTTGTGAACTCTGCTGTGAATGATATGACTGATCTGTGGCATAAAAGGTTAGGTCATATTAGTGTTAAGGGTCTTGAGTTATTACAGAATAAAGGTTGTTTTGGAAAAGATAAGTTGAATACTTTATCCTTTTGTGATTCATGTGAGTATGGAAAACATCAAAAAGTGAAATTCCATTCTCTTGTTAACCCAAAACAATATGCTAGTTGTGACATTCATGAATACTTACATGTTGATATTTGGGGTCCTTCTTATGTGCCTACTCATGGTGGTAATACTTCTTGTCCATCATTGATGATTATTCCAGAAACGTGTTTGTGTTTTTAATGAAAAACAAGTATGATGTTTTTGATAAGTTCAAAACCTGGAAAACTCTCATTGAAAATCAAACTGGCAAAAGAATTAAGGTTTTAAGAACTGATAATGGCCTGGAATTTTGCAATCAAATGATGGACAATCTGTGTGATGAATTTTGGTATTAAAAGGCACAAGTCATGTTTTATTCCCTCAACAAAATAGGGTTGTTGAGAGGATGAATAGAACTCTCATAGAAAGAGTGAGAAACATGTTGGCTACCTCAGGTCTTTCCAAGAGGGTGAAGGGTGAAGTCAACAGAATAAAGAACCTATTTGATAAATAGGTCACCTTCAGTCCCCTTGGATGGGAAATACCCTAAAGAGGTTTGTACTGGAAAAGAAATTGACTTTTCAAACTTAAAGGTTTTTGGATGCTCAGCTTTTGTACATAAAAAACATGATAAATTGGAACCCAGATCCATTAAGTGTGTATTCCTTGGGTATCCTGAAGGGGTAAAAGGCTTCGGATTATGGTATAAGGGGAACCTGGTTTTAAAACAGTGATTAGCAGGGATGTGTTGTTTAATGAACTTGAATTTCCTTGTTTGAATCCCTTCCCTCAAACTATTTCTGGAAAACCTGATACTCCAAGTGAGGTGGAGTCTTCTAACATGTCTCATGTTATTGCTTTACTTGTTGATGTTGTTAATGATGTTATGATTGAAAATGTGAACAATGATAATGTGCATATTGATAATGAAATGCAACATGATGATGTGCATGATATACATGAAGAATTTCCTGATGTTAACACTGATAATATTCCTGCTAATGATGTGCAAGATGAACTTGGTGATTATGTGTTAACTAGGGATAAAACTAGGAGAAATGTTAGAATTCCAAACAAATTTGTTGATTTTCACATGACTTCATATGTTTTTTCTGTGTTTGATTCTATTGATAGTTCTGAGCCTAAAACTTTTGTTGAGACTATGAAATCTATTGATTCTACTAAATGGATGAATGTTATGCAAGATGAAATGACTTCATTGCATGTTAATAATACATGGGTGCTTCGCTAACTCGATCTATAGTAGATAGTAAATGGTTATATAAGGTTAAAATGTCGGGAAGGTGTTAGGTTTAAAGCTATATTAGTAGCAAAAGGTTTTACTTAGAAGGAATGGATAGATTACATAGAAATCTTTGCTCTCGTAGTCAAATTTGTTACTGTGAGAATTATGCTTGCTCTTGTTGCTCAGTTCAACAGGGAACTAAAACAATCAGATGTTAAAACCGTCTTTTTATATGGATACTTGGATGAAAAAAATTTATGAAACAACCTGAAGGCTTTGAGGACAAATCCAAGCCTAATTTTGTTTGCTTGTTCAAAAATCGTGTATGGTCTTAGCAAAATCACCCAAAGGCGGTGTAATAAGAAGTTTGATCGGTGTATGCTTGATTTAAAGTTTTGTAGAAGCCAATTTGATCATTGCCTTTACTTTAAACTTGACGCTTCTACTCATGTATTCTTGCTTTTATATGTTGATGATATGTTATTTCTTTGGACCTAGCATTAAATATGTGGATCATGTCGAAATTGTTTAAGTGGATCTTGGTGATGCTAAGAAAATTTTGTGCATACATTGAAAGAGATTTAAATAAATGCATCATTTATTTACATCATCCTCATACATAGAAAAAAATTTACAAAATTTTTCTACGGCTAGTGCTAAACTGTGAATATGCCTTTAGCTTCTCATTTTCATTAAGTAGGGATCGGTCCCCAAAATCGAACACGAAATCGTGCTATACCTTATGCAAATGCAATTGGATTTGTGATGTATCTTATGGTTAGTACTTAGGCCCGACATTGCCTATGTTGTTTCTTAATTGAGTAGATACATGTCTAATCCTGGTATGGTGTCTTGAAATGCTTTAAAATGGTGTTGAGATATTTAAGGCATTCAACTCGATTATAGCTTATGTTTTTCTAAGTGTGAAAATGGCATAACTTTGAACGGATATATTGATTCAAATTATGCTAATGATAGAGATAACAGAAAATCTACAACATCCTATGTTTTTACTCTTTGTGGTTTTCGTATTTTTGAAATCTCGAGTAGCAATATATTGTGGCTCTGTCACAACAGAATCGAGAATATGTTGCGATAGAAGAAGCTTTAAAAGAAGCTTTATGGCTCAAAGGTCTTAGTTTCAAATGGTTTCCTAAAACAAAAGGTTGTAGTATTTTTCGATTCTCGGTCCGGTATTCAACTTTGCAAAAACCCAGTTTTTATGATAGAACCAAACATATTGATGTATGTTTTCATTTTGTAAGAGATATTGTTTCAAAAGGTTTAGTTAATCTTGAAAAAGTGGTTTCGAATACAATCCAAGTGATATGGGTACTAAGCGTCTACCCTTATCAAAGTTCAAAACGTGTTTAAAAATTCTAAATTTTGACCTTTGGTGACTAGCCTGTCCTTGGTGATTTCCATGGGCTTATTAGCTTCATTGTGTGTTTGCTAATGAGTCCAGCTGTTGGACCAAAGCTTGCTTAGGTCGACTTGTTAAAATCCAACATACTTCAAGTGTTTGTTGGTACCATAATCCACTCGTGTTGATTATGGTGTCCTACTTCACTCTATATAAGGTAGACACTTAAAGGCGATGATGATGACCAGTTTAATTTCCCAAGTATGTCTAATGAACCTAATGAACCAAAGGTGGAGATTGTTGTATTTATTGGCCCATGATTCATTTGGTCCATTTACAATAATCAAGGCCCATAGATTGCAGCCCAACTTTGCAACAAGCCCAACTCTTGTCAACCCAAGCGTGCTCGGGTCATTATTTGGATTGGGATCCGACTTTCTTATCCGCGGATCCTAGTGTTGTATATTGTTGTCTAATCTCTTTGACTTGATCTTAGTCGTTCGATAATCCTATTAAAACCCTCTAACCCAAACCCTAGTTTTATAACCGATCCGTCACTTCTCTCTAACTCTCTCGAACCTTCATCTCTATGTGCGATTCTTCTCTCTCTAGAAATCTCGTCATTCTCGTGATATTTCTGGGTGATTCTTGGGTGTGAGTGTTAGATCTGAGTGTTTCTTCACTTGTTCACCATCTTTGTGGACAAACTCAAGGTTTGTGTGAACTAGGGTTTGCTGGGGTTGTGAGGGATATTTCTAGGGTTTCAGTGGCTCGATTGGGTTCTTGAGTTGGGATCTTGAGGGTTGTTGTGGCGAGGCTCTGTGTGCTCTATTTGTTGGTTCTCTGGTGATTCTCTGGTGACTACTGTGGTTTGGGAAAACCGCTCGGAGCCGAAATCTATTCAATATTTCGGTATTAGGGTTTTTGCCCATACACTTTTATTTTAATGCTTTCTTCTGTACTTTACTTTTGATTACGAGTCTTGGAGTATTGTTCTGTATAATAGGATTCATATTGAGTCTGTATTTGGGATTGGTTCGTTCTATCCGAGGCGTATAGATACCTAACACATATCACAAATACACTATTCATTATCTCTTATTTTTCAAATCACCAATCAAATCTAATTACTATTATACTTAAAAAACTATCACATCAACTATTATCATCTCATTTTCATCTTATACTCAATCACACTCTCAAAATCCATTCTCATCTTTTAAAATATTTTTTTCAACACTATTCTTTGTAAAAGTAAATATGAGCGGAATGAAAAGCCAAGCAACCACTCCCTACGAAAGTAAGTCTATTGATATCAATATGTATTTTTTTAGGTATGTATTTAGTATTTAGTATCAGAAAATCAAAAAATACATTTGTAAATTACTTACTATTTAATATATCAATAATAATAAGCTCAATAAAAGTAGTGCTGGAAAGTGGAAACACATTCGCCATTGGGCCTTCCCTTACCAAAAATTTTGATAGGTCTAAGATGGCGGGGAGGGTACTTGAAGAACCATACCCATCCCCTCTATCCCACGGGATGTGACGGGATAAAATAGATCGCCTCGTGTAGAATAAAAATTATTACTATATCATAAAATACATAATAAATCAAATAAAAATGAACAAGAATGAGAAAAAAATAAATTATTATAAACTCCTAATATATTTATGAGCAAATTTGTTAGTTTTTTTTATCTTGTATTTCATTTTATTAATGTATATTATGTATATCTGATTGTAATTTTTGAGGCAAAAACTTGTATAAGAAGGTCATGCGGAGAAAAATACTTTTTATAATAAAAAATAATACTTTGTCTGAACATACTTTTTTTAATTATTTTAGACAATGTATTAATTTTTACACTAAAAATATTACTTTATACATTAAAAGGTGTTATTCGTTGTTTCTGTCGCACAGTGGTATCATCTCACAAGAGACCTACTCACAAAATAAATACAGTCATAAACTACAAAATAAATTCCCTAAAAAATATTACATCAAACAATAAAATGGGTACAGTTATAAACTACATAAAAAATTAATGAGAGTACACTTTAATTTTGTTAACTAATTAATAGCTTTAAAGAATAAACAATAAAATTTAATGTTAAGTACATAAAAATTATATTATCACATATATTATATATGTAACCATATATTATTCTCTAAAAAAATCATATGTTAAATAAATTTCAAAAAATAAAAATATTAGGTGAGGCGATACCCACAAGGTGGAAGTAATATCCATGCACTCCCCACCCCCAATGACGTAACCAAGAACTATATGAGGATGGGCCGATACACATAAATACGGTAGACCAAATAAAAAAACTAACAAACAACCATATACATTATATAACTAATATTTTTCTAAAAATATTCTAAGTAAATTTTTTTAAAAAAAAAAAATGGGGGTAGGGCAAGGCCCATATTAGCCCCCCTATGGGATTTGGTCCAAGATCCCGCCCGCAATGGGCTTTAAAAAAGACGCGAGGCGCGCCCGCGATTCGAACTCATGAGCGCTGGATTGCATAGTTAAAGGATAGCTTAAAGGATATGATTTGGACTACCTATACCAACAGAGATGCATCTTCTTTTCTCGTGCCCATTACATAGAAACTCCGAGGTTAAACGTGTTTGGCCTGGAGTAGACATGGGATGGGTGACCCCGGGAAGTTTTCGAGTGCGGCGTGAGTGAGGACAAAGCGCTTAGAAAAGACTTGTGTTGGTTTGTTGGGATAGTCATCAATCCGAGTAGCGCTAGAGGTCCAACAACTGTATCGAGCAGTCACGAGTTCGAATTCCTTGGAAGACTTATTTGTAGTGGAGGTTGCCGGGAGCGGTGGAACTAAGATCGGGCGCAGCCTTGAGGTAAACGGACGTAATCGAAGGGTAGGTTGCTAGGTGGCGTAACTCGGGTAAAACGGATCGAATCAAGGTGTAGGTTGTTGGGTGGACCAGAATCAAGGGAAGGGTAGGTTGCCAAGTGGCGAATCGAGGTAAAAATAGATCGGGCCCGAAGGTGTAGGTTGTTGGGTGGACAGAATCGGAAGGGTAAGTTTCGGTAGTCGGGATCGAGGTAAACAGATCGAAATCAAGGTGTAGGTTGATGGGTGGCGAATCGAGAGGTCGGGCGTGATGCGACGCTGAAGAAGTTGGTGTTAGAACGGGAAGTTTGGCGGGCGTGGAGGTTGCCAAGATCGAGCTAAGATCTTGGCAGTCTTTGGGAGGGGATTGTTGGGATTTGGTCCAAAGATTCTCGCCCGCAATGGGCTTTAAAAGAGGCGCAGGCGCGCCCGCGATTCAAACTCGTGAGCGCTGGATTGCATAGTTAAAGGATAGCTTAAAGGATATGATTTGGACTACTTATACCAACAGATGCATCTTTTTCCGGTGCCCATTACATCGAAACTCCGAGGTTAAATGTGCTTGGCCTCGGGAGTAGACATGGGATGGGTGACCCACCTGGGAAGATTTCCGAGTGCGCGTGAGTAAGGACAAAGCGCTAGAAAAGACATGTGTTAGTTTGTGGGGACAATCATCAATCCGAGTAGCGCTAGAGGTCCAACACCCTCCCCCCACGAGTGCTTGCCCGTTGTAGGTCGCTTGGGGGCGACCCAATTACATCCGTGTTAGGAAAAGTGTATGGTTTTTTTTATGAAATGGCTAAAGTTTGAGTGATTAGGCTTTTTAGTCGAGGCTCGAATTTGATTGAGTCTCTGCAAGACGAAAACGCCTCGTATACCGAGTGTTTATGGTTCCGCACTGCGTCTAAGATACAACGACTTTACTATTCTCGGTTTAGCAAAGACTAGCAAAACCGAACTTCAAATAACAAATGTAAATGTCTAAACTTTCAAGCTTTTTGAAGAAGGAAAATGTTAATATACTGATGATGCAAATGACCGATTATTATCCGATGAATTTCGTGTTGTTTTTCAACTTCAGGGTCGATTATTATAGGCCTCAAGTGCCTTGTATGGAAAGATCACGTCTTTTCGCTCGAAAAGATACATTTTGCATCGAACAAACGCATATGTTCATCGACGCACAACCCGCGTACGCGCCGTGCATGGATGCGCGAAGGTACGACCGACGACGACCCGATGCAAGGCCGTGTCGATCCGTGCTCGGATGCGAACCAAACCGATCGACGACGACCCGACGCACGGGTCGGCGTCGCCCGCCTGCTCAAGTGTGTACACTCCCAGGTTGAAAATCCTAATTAATCAATTACAAAAATTAATTATTTATTTATTTTAAAGGTTTTGGTCCAAAAAGAATAAAGGGCCTTGAAGCCCAAGCCCAAGACCACGGCCCAAACCCAGGACCGGGCCCACTGAAGTCGAGCAAGCCGACCGGCGGCGGGGCGGGAGGCGGAGGTGGCGCACGCGTGCGCGTGTGTGTTTTGAACCAAACCCACAAGCATGTAGTCCTCACCCCTTAAAAACTTGGGTGCCCCAATGGCCCAAACCTATATGTCCAACTTGGGATATATTAATCAGGCAAACTTTGCCTCTTTATCCTATCGGGATGGAGTATTTCTCTTCCCCACATTTTCCATTTTCCATACCATTTTGTATCAGAGTGGCTAATTTCAAAGCATTAGTTTCTCATTCACCCGAAATTGATTTTGAGAAATTCCAAATGATATTCTCATCTACTCTCTTAGTAGAATTTTTACAAATAATTTAATTTCATTTTTCACTAATGGAAACCACTTAATTATTTGGTCAAAATTGGGTCAATACCCATTTTACCAAGACCGATTCCAACAATCCCCCACATGAATAAAATTAATGCTTGCGTGTATGCAAATTCGCTTGAAAGTCTCGCGAATCGTTATTGCATCGATAGATAGATAGCTTGTGGCTTTGAACCTTCCTTAGTAAAATACTATCGATTTACTAGCCGCATAGTGACGCGATGTCTTGAACTACTCAGCCGCTTGTGTAAACCGAGACAACAATACTTACACAATAACAACTCTAACACTTGTTGTTCTCACGTTGCGTCCATTTCGGTCCTGGACCATATCTTAGATTTATAAATGTTTATTTGAAGCGGCCATTACTTCTCACTTATATAGGTGATCTTCTATTGAAGAGTATCTGTCATACTCCACCTTTCAAGATAGGAATCATTAAAAGTCTTAAACTTAACCTCACCACATTCAATGGTTTTCATTCACTTGGATGTATCGAGAATGAGCTAACACATTTTCCAAGTGTTCAAATTTGAACATTCATAACTTAGTTCACCAATCAAGAAGGGTCTTAACGTCCATTTGATATATCTCAAGGTTATGCAAAGTCGCAATAGCAATGAGAACACGAATGGATGTAATCCTCGTGATAGGAGAATATGTATCGAAGAAGTCATATCCTCATTTTGTCTAAACCCTTTAGCTACCAAACGGACTTTATACTTATCAATAGATCCATCCGCTTTATACTTCCTTTTAAGGATCCACTTGCATTCCAAAGGTTTGCAACCCCGTGGGAGATCAACTAGCTCCCATGTGTTATTTTGCATGATGGAATGTTAGATAAATGTTTTTATCATGATTTTGATGATTTTGTTCAAATGAGTTTTTAAACCAAAACAAGTGTTTGATAAATGATTTTATCATGATTTTGATGATTTTGTTTTTATACCAAAACAATGTTTTTAAAGGTTGTCCAAATACTCCTAAATGATTTAAAATAGTTTTAATATTTTCCTAGGAGTATTTCCTCAAGTTTATTTTTGATAATAATGGACAACACTTTTAATGATTTTATATCAATGGATTTTTCACTCCTAAACAAGGTTCCTAAATGTTGTCTAAATACTCTCGATTGGTTTAAAATGTTTTTTCTAAATTTTCGGAGTATTTCTTGGGTTTTATTTTCGACAAAAATTGACAACATTTTGTCTCGCGGTCGAGTCGGCCGCCCTATAGGGCAACCTGTGACCAAGATGTTTTTAGAAACAGTAAAATGAGACGGAAGGAAAAACAAGCGGTCGACCCGGCCATCGCGTCGCCGATCCGTCGGCCGACGGCCGCCATGGTGGTCACCGGTCGACGCACTGCAAGTTTCACGTTGAAACAGAACATTTGATCTTTGCAAAATCCATGAGGGGACCGGTTGGGGTCATGGTCGACGGCCGAGGTAGACGTCGATCGTCGCTGTGTAAATTTATATTCTCATTTTCAAACGTCTATTTGTGCGCGACGTCGCCGCTTCTTAAGTTTGACAACAAAAATGTAACGTTGTGCAGTGCAGACATATTTCCTTAATTTGTGGGATTGATTTCTAATGACTCTTTTCTTCAATTGTCTTGCAATTTTTTTTACGTAATTCATGTCCCCAAGAGGAGCCTATCATGTACAAGACATCTTCTATAAATAGAGGAAGAATTGAAGCAAACACAATAAGAGAAAACTACAACACAACAAGATACACTCAAGAATACACTTGTTCTTACATTGTCTTATTTCTTGTTGTAATTTGCCTAGCTATTCACTTTCACATTCTTGAGGTCTAGGCTATTCTTGATTACACTTGCACTCTATTGTATTATCAATTATCGAGTTGCAATCTTGAATTTGTGGTCGTCATTCAAACACAAGATATCCTTGTGAGTGTTCTTGTGGTAAGAACACACTTGGGTGAACTAGGTGTTAGGTGTAAGAAGATTGTGGTAATCTTCTTGTTGAGGTGTTGAAGAGTGTGGTGTTTCTTCAAGGGTGAAGATTGTGGTAATCTTCACAAGGTGCCGTTGGAGATTGTGGTAATCTTCAAGTGAGATTGTGGTAATCTCAAAGGTGGTGTTGAAGAAGAGTGTGGTGCTCTTCAAGGTGTTGGTGTAAGATTTTGTTGTAATAATTTTGGTAATTATTAATAAAATCTTTTCTCTTTTCGAAATCCATCCCTGTATATCTTTGGGGTGGTAGAGGATTAGGCCCTAGGTGGGTTGAACCTCTTTAAATCGACGCGTGTTGCTTACATTCCGCACCTTTATATTTGTCTTTGAGCATTCAATTCGAAAAAAAGAGGGATAAATCGAAAGATGGAGATAATCTATTCACCCCCTCAGATTATCGTAGCGCTTGGACTTACAAGTGGTATCAAAGCCAAACTCTTTGGCAAGCTCGTTTCACATCGCGAGTGAAGAAAAACGATCGTCGGCTACGAACGAAGCTCAACTTTCCGCACCTCCACCACCAAGCCACCTCGGTTTGATTCCAAAAATTTTATATTTTGGAAAGAAAGAATGGAATGCTATTTACAAGGTTGCGGGTTTGACATTTGGAACACCGTCATTAATGAAGAATCCATTCCGATGAAAGATACACCACACACCTCAAAAGGCTTCAAAAAGCTCAATGATGAAGAGAAGAAAATCATCTCCTTAAATGGTAAAGCTCTTAATATTTTACATTGTTCACTTACCACTTTGGAATTTGATCATGTTGTAGGTATTCGATCGGCACATGAAGTATGGCAAAATTAGAAGCCATCTATGAAGTATATGCAAATGAAAGGAGCAACTCAAAAGCATCTACTTCACAAATGGATACAACATCAAATCCAACAACATGGGATAAGCCTTCTACAACCTCCCATGATGAACAAGTTGAACAATGCCTCATGGGCATCGAAGAAGAAAATGAGGTAAGTTCTAAAACCTCTACTTCTTATGACAATGAATTGCAAAATGAATATAGTGATTTGCAAAATGATTATGATGAGCTACAAGATGAATTCCAAAACTTACTTGTTAAATACAAAAATTTGAAAAAGGAATTCATTGTTTTGAAAAATGATAAGGATAGTTTGTTTACTTCCTATGAATCACTATCATGTGCTCACACCACCACTCTTGACAAGGTTAGAAACCTTGAGAAAGAAAATAGTACTCTTGTTGAGGATATAAATTGCTTGAAAAATGATTTATCTAAATCCAACTTGAGTACCGATAAGATGACCAATATTGTTGATTGTTGTGATAATTCGAAACTAGAACTTGATCATAAGCCTAAGGGTGTCAATCACATGAAAAGGAATCAAGTCTCTAAGCACGTTGGTCATTATGCTCCTAGAATTATTACATGCTTTTATTGCGGTAAAAAGGGTCATACGGTAAATACTTGTCGGGCTAGAAATAGCTCCAATTATTGTTGGAGACCTAAAAGTCTCAAGACTAATCCCAAAGGACCCAAACACATAAGGGTACCACAAAACAATGTCATATTAGGTACCCGGCGAAATAATGATCGAAGAAAATTTATACCGCCAAGAAGACATCAAATGACCGTTTCATTTGATCAAAGAAGGAGAAACTATTTTCGACAAAGCCAATTTCAAGAAGAGGGTATAATCAAAAATGGGAAGAACACAATCCTTGAAATGGCAAAGACATCATCAACAAGATGATTTTCAAAGAAGAAGAGACTTTCAACAATGGGAAAGCAACAAACCTTGGAAATGGAGCAATCAAAGAAGTCATCATCAACAAAGTGACTTCTCAAGGGGAAGATATCATCAACAATGGGAACGACACAACCCATGGAAATGGCGAATTGGTAACCCGTATCTCCCTATTTAAATATGCATTTTATTTTGTTATTATGCATGCTTTTATTTGTGTCTTAATTGCAAAATGAGTTTTCAAATATTTATTTTTTAATTAAGGTCTTCAATATATACTTGTGCTTTTAAAATATTTTTGAAAAAGAAGACCTTATATGATGTTTTTAAAACTCTTGTGCATTTTTGTAGACTAAAGTGTGTTATCATCTTTTATGGATTTTTATGGCATGAGCTTACTTGTGATATCTCTTAGCCTACACTTTTATCATTATGATTTGTGCTAGATATGTTTTAAGAATTGTGTAGGATTTACATATTTTCACAAATGGCCATTTACGTCATTATTTGTCAAGAAAGGCATAAATTATCGAGGCACGTTTACTTGTGTTATTCTTACTCTTATAGACTCGATATATGTATTGCCATGTGTCTATGTGCTTGTTTTTCATAGTATTTCATACAAGTGCCATTAAGAGGATTTTTAGATTTTTTGAAAGGCACTATTCGATATTTGATTGCACATATTTGACATATCAACTCTTGTTCAAATACTTCTTTTAAATAAGGTCTCAACTATATGCTTTCGGATTTTCAAATTTCAAAAGAGACCTTTTGTAGCTTTCTTAAGCTTATTTGAACTTGCATGATTTATTAGACTCTTGATGATCTTCTAAATGCATAGTATGTGTTTATTGCTTCATGGTCTATATATATAGTGTCTATTTCTACTATGCTCTTATGCAAGATATTTTTGTGATTGATGATTGAGGCATGTTTTTACACTTGGACTATTTTTTCTTGCTTATATAAGCGATGCCGGTAATGAGTTTGTTAAGTTGTGTAGATGAGAATGAAGTACTCCAAATATTAGTTACCTCAAAATATTTGGATGTAAATGTTCTATTATGAACACCTTAGATCAATTGGATGGCCTATGATGATAGTGATGAAGAAGACAAAAAGGGTATTCCGGAACAAACTCGATGACCAAGGTAACATTGGTCGAACTAAAGGCGAGGTTAGTAGCTCGAAGGTATTTTCAAGAAGAAGGTAATTAATTTTGTTGTAACATTTGCACTCATAGCACATTTAGTAGCTATTTGCATTTTACTTGCCCATTCTTGTTTTAAAGAAAATTTCAAGCTTTACCAAATGGATGTTAAATCCAACTTTCTAAATGGTTTTATTCAAATATAAGTCTATCGGAGTCTAAAATTTTAGGCCAAATGATTTTTATAAAAGGCCTTGTACAATTGATAGACTTAGCTATTTTTGCAAAATGATTTTACAAAAGGTAAAGTTGATACTACACTTCTTGTTTTAAAATAGGGCAAGGTTGTTTACTTGTGCAAATTTTTGTTGATAATATTTATGGTGCTACTAATGAATATTTGTGCAAGATATGTTTTTCTAAGTTGATACTAGGTGGCTTGAGATGAGAATGATGGGGAGCTCAATTTCTTGCTTGGACTACAAATTATTCAATGCCAAGAAGATGGTTATATAAGAACTCTTGAAGGAGTTAAGCATTGAAGGAAGAAGAACCATCTCAACCTCTATGGCTAAAGATTGACAAAGGTTGAGAAAGGCATATCGGCCGACAAACAAATTCGAGGTATGTTTTCTTGTATTATTCCTATAGACTCGACATTCCATATGCCTTATGTCTATATGCTCGACTTCAAAAACTATCCCAACGAATCTCATTAAAGTGCTATTAAAAGAAATTTTCAAATATTTGAAAGTGCACTTCTTCTTATGACTTGTTGTATCCAAAGATTTAAAACGTTCTTTTTTTTTTTCGGGATAACAAGTTTGGTATCTATTATACGGTTATTCGTATTCAAAATTTGTTCGTCATAATCGAACTAAACATATTGAGATTCGATATATTTTTTAAGGGATTGTGATTTTTAACAAAAACTTGAGATGTGTTTAATTCCGTCTCAAGGATAACTCATGGACTTTTTGATCGTTAAATCGCCGAGTATTTTACCTCATTTCGAGCTTGATCATGACATAATGTATATTAAATGAGGTCTACGTTTGCATTTTGCATGTTTTTAAAACTTAGGGGCGAAAAATCGGATTTTTGGTTGAAAATTCGGATTTTGGAAAAACCGAGAGACAAATGGTGAAAGGGTTGAGGGCAACCGTCGCCCTCAACGTCGCCGGTCGCCCCTCAACCTCGACCTCGCCTCTATGCTATAATTTGGATTAAAATGGTTCTGTCTTCAGCATTCATCACTTTGACACATTTTGGCCATTTTTCGTCCCCTTTGCAAAATTCACACACAATTCACTTCAAATGAGTTTTGATGCATGAATTATATATTTTGGGGATTATCTAGCTCGACTATCATCATCATTGCTCATCTTTACCGATTGAATGGTAAGAATTTCACTATCTTTAGCTCAATTGGTTGAACCCTCGAGTTTGTGGCTTATATGTATTTTTCTTGATGTAATTCATATATGTTTGTGATGAGCTTATTAATTGTTGATGAATGATATTTGTTAAAATGTATTTGGTGATGAAAAACTTGGCTTGATTTCATTTACAAGGGCTATATATAACTTTTTCTATTTTTGACGCCCGCCAAGTGTTCGATAAAACGTTTCAATGAAAAATTCATCACATACATGACTCTCTTGTTTTCAAAAGTCTTATATATTTATAGAGATCATGTTTCGTTTATCAAATGAGTTTTCATAAGCTTCTTCAAGTCGTATGATTCGACTTTTACCTCCTTATTTGGTTTATTAGCTTCAATGTTCAAATAGCTCGATACATCGGTTTTGTTGCGCACTTTGATAAGAATATATGATGTATTTATCATGCTAACATTCTTTTGATGATTCCAAAGGGGAGAAACAGGTTATAAGCTCATTAGCTCATAAAAGCTAAGATAAGTTTAACGAAAAAAAGCTATAAGCTATAAGCTATGGCTTCATAAAGCCATAAGTTGTGGATCATATTTAGTCCACTTGGTGCATTATGGTTATGTATGAATCATGGTCCATTGGTTGTAGTATGGACTTACATACGGTTCTAATGATGTATCTTTGACAGGGGGAGCTTTTAAGTTATTGATACTTAAGCTCAATATCGAAAAGCTAAGATTTTAGCTTATGTTGAAGTTGCCTCTATATTACTCTTGTTGTGCATGTTGATAGGGGAGCATTTGCTATATGTGTTTGAATATCTCTACTCCCATCCTTGTGTTTTTATTGCATGGAATGTTGTCACTCACAACGGATAGTTCTTTTTTACGGTAAAATTGTTTTGTTTTCATAATCGCCTCTCAAAAATGTTTTGTTTTCAAAATCGACCTCGTTAAAATAGTTTTGGTTTGTAATCATCAAAAGGGGAGATTGTTTGATAAATGATTTTATCATGATTTTGATGATTTTGTTTTTATACCAAAACAATGTTTTTAAAGGTTGTCCAAATACTCCTAAATGATTTAAAATGGTTTTAATATTTTCCGGAGTATTTCCTCAAGTTTATTTTTGATAATAATGGACAACACTTTTAATGATTTTATATCAATGGATTTTTCACTCCTAAACAAGGTTCCTAAATGTTGTCTAAATACTCTCGATTGGTTTAAAATGTTTTTTCTAAATTTTGGAGTATTTCTTGGGTTTTATTTTCGACAAAAATTGGACAACATTTTGCCTCGTGGTCGACTGGCCGCCCTATAGGGCAACCCGTGCATCAAGATGTTTTTAGAAACAGAAAATGAGACGGAAGGAAAAACAAGCGTGTCGACGGCCGTCATCAAGGCGTCGGAAAGTCGGCCGGTCGGCCGCTTGATGGTCGACGGCACTGCAAGTTTCACGTTGAAACAGTAACATTTGATCTTTGCAAAATCCATGGGGGGACCGGTTGGGGTGATGGTCGACCGATCGAGGTAGACGTCGATCGTCGCCTGTAAATTTATATTCTCATTTTCAAACGTCTATTTGTGCGCGCGACGGTCGCTTCTTAAGTTTTGACAAAGACAAAAAATGTAACCGTTGTGCAGCAGACATATTTCCTTAATTTGTGGGATTGATTTCTAATGACTCTTTTCTTCAATTGTCTTGCAATTTTTACGTAATTCATGTCCCCAAGAGGAGCCTATCATGTACAAGACATCTTCTATAAATAGAGGAAGAATTGAAGCAACACAATAAGAGAGAAAACTACAACACAACAAGATACACTCAAGAATACACTTGTTCTTACATTGTCTTATTTCTTGTTGTAATTTGCCTAGCTATTCACTTTCACATTCTTGAGGTCTAGGCTATTCTTGATTACACTTGCACTCTATTGTATTATCAATTATCGAGTTGTAATCTTGAATTTGTGGTCGTCATTCAAACACAAGATATCCTTGTGAGTGTTCTTTGTGGTAAGAACACACTTGGGTGAACTAGGTGAAAGAAGATTGTGGTAATCTTCTTGTTGAGGTGTTGAAGAGTGTGGTGCTCTTCAAGCGGTGAAGATTGTGGTAATCTTCACAAGGTGCCGTTTGGAGATTGTGGTAATCTTCAAGTGAGATTGTGGTAATCTCAAAGGTGGTGTTGAAGAAGAGTGTGGTGCTCTTCAAGGTGTTGGTGTAAGATTTTGTTGTAATAATTTTGGTAATTATTAATAAAATCTTTTTCTCTTTTCAAATCCATCCCGGATATCTTTGGGGTGGTAGAGGATTAGGCCCAGGTGGGTTGAACCTCTTTAAATCGACGCGTGTTGCTTACATTCCGCACCTTTATATTTGTCTTTGAGCATTCAATTCGAAAAAAAGAGGGATAAATCGAAAAGATGGAGATAATCTATTCACCCTCTAGATTATCGTAGTCGCTTGGACTTACAACAAGGTCCCTAAATGTTGTCTAAATACTTCCGATCGATTTAAAATGTTTTTACTTTTTTGGAGTATGATGGCTCAAAAGCTACCTTTAAAACCGTAGGCAAGTGCACCTATCATTTTATAGTATAGATTATTGAGTATCGAGTGTCATTCCCACGAAGATTGTAAGTACTAATAATTACCGTCTTTTTGTTATTTAATCTAACAATTTTCGAGTTTTTGTTTGATGAAAAAGGAAAACAAATTATAAATTGTAAAAATGAAGAAAGATTTGTAAAATAAGAAATCAAGAGATAAAAATGTGTTTGAATGTAAATCTCTAGAATGTTTTTGTGATTTGACAAGTTAAAAATACAACCGTAAGCCCTTAAGCAAAAACCAACCTCTTTTAATAAAATCTCATGTCTTGTGGACCGTAGAAATTCCCAATTTAAGTTAAACCCTTTCTCAAGGGCGAAAAACTTCTAATCTCAAGTTGATTAATGAAATCTCTTTCTAGTTAAAACCCCAAGACAAAGATTATAACGATTTGTGAATTCCCATATTAGGTTTGACCCTAATCCGTAAGATTTATGTCGCCCTATATCTAGGATTGCATGCAACTCTTTTCACTTATATAGGTTCTATTTCACCATGAATCTCTCGATTTTCTCGGATGAAAAATAAACTTCAAATCAATATTGCGCATATATCAATTCGAATGAACGAAGCATAATATAAGTGAATCACACAAAATATGAAGATTTTATTAAAAACATACACACCTTAATCACAAATCCATGCTAGAGCTCATTACATTCAAACACTAGGAGTTTAGCTACACATGATTTTGACCAAAGAATAAATTACACAAGAAGATTTAAGTATTGTAGACATGGTGTACTTATCTTTCTCAAAATCTCAATTGACTTCTTTCTTGATTGATGATGTTGCTCCAAGCCTTCTTCTCCAATATTGCCCCAAGCTTTCTCCTCCAAGACCCTTGATCCCAATTCTACTTAATGAAATGAATACAATGAATATTTCCCGAGTATCTAATGAATGAATCTCCCAATTTCAACCCTTGGCTTTTATAGGCAACCAATACATTGATAGTACTCTCTTTTATTAAACAATCACCCCCATTTTCCTTGTTGGTTGGTGAATTCTTGTATTCAAGTGATGAGGAGGGGACATGGAGACATGTTTCAGCAAAATAGGGTGTTAAAAGTGTACAAAAGTGGCCAAAATAGGTTGGTTGGTGAGTTTTCCCAAATTCCGCAAAGAAAAGTTGCAAAAAGAGGTCCTGACACGCCTGTGTCGCCTGTAACGGCAGTCGGCCGTCTTTGTTTTATCACACAGGAATCACCGACATGGTCGTGCTTCCCAACACGGCCAGGCCGTGTTCAGACACGGCCGTGTTGGGGAACACGCCAGGCCGTGTTGGAGGCTGTTTTGTGCAAAAATTTCGAGTTTTTGGCCCGTGGAACACGGCCGTGTTGCCCGACACCCCGCCCGTGTTGGACCAAAAAGGCCCCGAAATGACGATTTGGCTTGGAATTTCGAGCGTTTTTGCATCCTTAAACTCCCCGGTATGTTTTGACATGAATCAATGGTCCAAAATTCACCAAAATTAGCCCCGAATGGTCAATCTACATCAATAAAATCACCCCGGAGTAATATGAACTATGTACAATCAAAAATTTACAAACTAACAATAAAACAACTCTAATTCTACTCAAATATACACATAAAACATGCATAAAAAGACCCTTATCAAACCACCTCCAACTTTGAACTTTGCTTGTCCTCAAGCAAAACATTATATCAAAAAGAGGGATTCAATAAATCACAACATACAAAGATGATTTTTTTTTCAACATATTGAACATAAGCAATCAAGTTCTTGGCCTTCTCAACCTGAATTAACCATTAAGTAAAAACATAGTTTTGTAAAGCGATCGATCACAAGAAAGATCAGATATCGGCAGCATTATTCAGACTTGAAATCATCACTCCACAAATATCGATAGTTATGAACAACTTCAATTCAATAACGCCATGAAAATACAAGAATTCAATAGATCATTGTAGTTAGCCTACTAGTCATATAACCAAGCTTCTTGAACTTTATTGGAATGAGAAATCAAGGAGTTTTCATTCTCCTAGGGTGGTTTCCCATACTCATATTCGTGTCGCCGTTTTACGTAAAAAGACAAACATGGGGCTCATGAATGCTCCTAGTTACTAAGCAACAACAAATAGAGGAGTATAACCTCGATTGGTCCGTTATTTTTTCTTCTTTTTTTTTTTTTTGAATTCGCAAGCTTGGTTTAACAACTAGTTAACCACTACTAAATCACGAGTTTTCGACGTTCATAGCGCTAGGTATCGTCGATATGCATTAACACATCAAGTATTTATGGCGTTAGAAATCTCATCAAAATTTTGCCCGCATCCACGTCAATCTATCCTAAACAATCAATTGCTTCACCTTGAAAACACAAATTAACAAGTTAATGTAGGTATAATTGGGCAAGTTATTGACTAGCAAATACTCAATTTGTTAAAAAAAAAAAAAAAACACATCTCTTGAAAACAAACACACAAGCATTCCGAAAATGTTATTGTACCCACCTCCAACTTTAAGATTCACATTGTCCTCAATGTGAAAGAAAGAAATGGACAAACACACACAAAACACTCAAAAAAAAACAAAGAAATTAGAATGATATAAAAGAGGTGGAAAAAGAAAAATATGACCTTACTACAATAGTGGAATCGGTGTTGAGCGACCATTGGGTTGTTTTGGTACGGACCTTCAACGGCATCTTCATACCTAATCAAAGTTAAGCAACACACAACTCGAATACCATGAAATCTCAAATATTCCCAATTAGGACAACCAAGAAGATGTTCAAGAGTTTTTTTTTTTTTTTTTTATTTGAAAATGACTCTAAGGACTTGTGATTATTTTGAAAGAAAATTAAAAAAATAAAAATAAATAAAAATAAATGAAAACAATTGCACACAAACATCGGGTTGCCTCCGGGTAGCGCTTCTTTAACGTCAGATAGCTGGACCATTTCACCTAAATGTGAAGATTTAATCGGGCGGAGCCTTGAACTTATGAAAAATTTTATCTCTTTGAACAACATCGCCACCCGTGATCGATTTTCGAACAATTGACCTTCATGGTCCTATTTTTCTCGCATGTTATTCTCAAAATGGGATTTATCTGTGGAAACTTTTGCACATTGAACATCACATACTTTCGAGGATTTATTAGAAGACATATCAAGCAAAGAATCATTTATCCTTGTCTCAATCAAGTTTATAGGAAAACAAGTATCATTTATAGGATTTCTCAAAGGAATTTTAAAGATAACTTGTTCACCCCCTACTCTCAAAGTAAGCTTTCCATCATGCACATCAATGAGAGATTTAGCGGTAGCAAAAAGGACGCCCTAGAATTAAGGGAACTTATATATCATGCATGTCAAGAATAATAAAATCAATCGGGAATATGAATTTATCAATCTTAACTAGCACATCTTTAACAATACCTCTAGGATGTTTAATCGATTTATCGCTAATTGAATGTCCATCCTAATAGGTTTAAGTTCACTTAATTCCGCATGCTTGAATGTTTCATAAGACATCACGTTGATACTAGCTCCCAAGTCGGCTAGTGCCCTATCACAGTAAATCATCAATTGTGCAAGGGATAATAAAGCTTCCTGGATCATTAAATTTTTGTGGTAGTTCATTGGAAGGACATTTATCATTCAATTGCACATTTGATAATTTGTTAAGCTTATTTTCACTAGGAATGATGTCATTAAGATCCCTAACATGCTTTGAAGGAGGGTCAACAAATGGAATACTGGCATGTAATTGTTTGAAAGAATTAAGGTACTTATCAAATTTGTCCTCCCTTCTATCTTCTTCTTGTTAGACTCCGGTAAGGGATCTTGGGCTTCAGATTCTCGCAACCTCCATTTTCATGAGATTTTCTTTGGGCATGTCATCCTCCACGTATTTTCTACATGGCGACATTGACATAATCATGCTCATGTGGAAAACTCGATGGTGATTGCGCTTTACGTGCTCCCTTGGTTTGGCTCAGATTACCCAAGCAAACTACCTTGTGGCCTTTCGGAAATCATCTTCTTAATCGCCTATTTGGTTTTCCAGTTATGGATAGATGCCTCTTGATTTCTCAAGGATGTTTCCACCCGCCGAATCGTATCTCGTTGATTGCACAAACTTTGTTATAAGATCTTCCAAGTTAGGTTTACCTTGATTTGGTGAAACCGGAGACGTGTGTAGATTAGGATTGGGATTAGGTCGTGGTTGGCCTTGATTTCCCCAACCGAAATTAGGATGTTGTCGCCACCCAGGATTATATGTGTTCTTTGTAAGGATTACTTGGGTAATTTTTGCCTTGATTCCCAACGTAATTAGCATGTTCGGTGTGAGGTATTGTGTGTGGGCAGTCCCGATGATTATGCAATCCTCTGCAAGTTTCACAAGATAAAACATGCGGTGGTGGTGGTTTAGGAGCGCTAGATCGTCGATCTTTTGGGTCAATGCTTGGCTTTGCGGCGGCGAGCGAACTACCGTGATCCGCATTATACACACCAACCGACTGTTAGTTTTACCTCGTATGGATTGCCATTGGTAGCCGTTCATGGCCATTCCTCAATCAAATCCCGAGCGGCTTCCGGCGTTTTGTTATTAAGAGTTCCCCCGCCCGATCGATCATTTGTCTTGTTGAAAAAGTAGCCCATTATAAAATGTTTGGACTTGCATCCAAATAGGTAGGCCATGGTGTGGGCATTTCCGCAACAATTCTTTGAATCTCTCCCAAGTTGTCGTACAAGGTCTCGTCATCTTCTTGAGTGAATGAAGAGATTTCATTCCTCAATCGTGCGATTTTGGCGGTGGAAAATATTTCAAAAGGAACTTTTCGCCATGATGTTCCACGTTGTAATCGTTCCCTTTGGCAAAGTATTTAGCCATTGTTTAGCCCGTCCGCGAAGAGTAAATGGGAATAGCGTAAACGGATGGCATCATCGAGACCCCATTTATTTTGAAGGTATCGCAAATTTCAAGGAAATTCGCGATATGATTATTCGATCTTCGTCCCAGAGTCATTTAATTGAACAAATTGTTGCACCATTTGAATGACATTCGGTTTGATTTTGAAATTATTGGTCGCAACAAATGGGCCTTACGATACTAGACGATGTAAAAAATCCATAGACGGCTTGGCATAGTCGTATATGGTTCTTTGTTGTTCATCCGCCATATTGGGATCCTTGCCTTCGTTAATATCCTCCTCGTGGTCTATATTAATACTTTCCTCGTGTTTGCTACGGCGGTGTCGTCGCTTCCAAATTCGGCGACGAGTAGGCATGCACGCGGTAAATAAAGAGGATAAGTGTAATCCAAGACTTACAAAGATAGATAAAAAGAAAGACAAATGATGAAATAAAATAAAAAAATGATTAAATTAACAAAAATAAGGTGTTCTTAATATTACATTCCCAAGAACGGCGCCAAAAACTTGATGGCTCAAAAGCTACCTTTAAAACCGTAGGCAAGTGCACCTATCATTTTATAGTATAGATTATTGAGTACCGAGTGTCATTCCCACGAAGATTGTAAGTACTAATAATTACCGTCTTTTTGTTATTTAATCTAACAATTTTCGAGTTTTTGTTTGATGAAAAAGGAAAACAAATTATAAATTGTAAAAATGAAGAAAGATTTGTAAAATAAGAAATCAAGAGATAAAAATGTGTTTGAATGTAAATCCTCTAGAATGTTTTTGTGATTTGACAAGTTAAAAATACAACCGTAAGCCCTTAAGCAAAAACCAACCTCTTTTAATAAAATCTCATGTCTTGTGGACCGTAGAAATTCCCAATTTAAGTTAAACCCTTTCTCAAGGCGAAAAACTTCTAATCTCAAGTTGATTAATCAAATCTCTTTCTAGTTAAAACCCCAAGACAAAGATTATAACGATTTGTGAATTCCCATATTAGGTTTGACCCTAATCCGGAAGATTTATGTCGCCCTATATCTAGGATTGCATGCAACTCTTTTCACTTATATAGGTTCTATTTCACCATGAATCTCTCGATTTTTCCGGATGAAAAATAAACTTGAATCAATATTGCGCATATATCAATTCGAATGAACGAAGCATAATATAAGTGAATCACACAAAATATGAAGATTTTATTAAAAAATACACACCTTAATCACAAATCCATTCTAGAGTTCATTACATTCAAACACTAGGAGTTTAGCTACACATGATTTTGACCAAAGAATAAATTACACAAGAAGATTTAAGTATTGTAGACATGGTGTACTTATCTTTCTCAAAATCTCAATTGACTTCTTTCTTGATTGATGATGTTGCTCCAAGCCTTCTTCTCCAATATTGCCCCAAGCTTTCTCCTCCAAGACCCCTTGATCCCAATTCTACTTAATGAAATGAATACAATGAATATTTCTTGAGTATCTAATGAATGAATCTCCCAATTTCAACCCTTGGCTTTTATAGCAACCAATACATTGATAGTACTCTATTTTATTAAACAATCACCCCATTTTCCTTGTTGGTTGGTGAATTCTTGTATTCAAGTGATGAGGGAGGGGACATGGAGACATGTTTCAGCAAAATAGGGTGTTAAAAGTGTACAAAAGTGGCCAAAATGGGTTGGTTGGTGAGTTTTCCCAAATTCCGCAAAGAAAAGTTGCAAAAAGAGGTCCTGACACGCCCGTGTCGCCTGAACGGCCGGGCCCGTCTTGTTTTGTTTTTATCACACAGGAATCACCGACATGGCCGTGGTGCTTCCCAACACGGCCAGGCCGTGTTCCAGGACATGGCCGTGTTGGGGAACACGGCCAGGCCGTGTTGGAGGCTGTTTTGTGCAAAAATTTCGAGTTTTTGGCTCCGTGAACACGGCCGTGTTACCCGACACCCTGCCCGTGTCGGACCAAAAAGGCCCCGAAATGACGCGTTTGGCTTGGAATTTCGAGCGTTTTGCATCCTTAAACTCCCGTTATGTTTTGACATGAATCAATGGTCCAAAATTCACCAAAATTAGCCCCGAATGGTCAATCTACATCAATAAAATCACCCGGAGTAATATGAATTATGTACAATCAAAAATTTACAAAACTAACAATAAAACAACTCGAATTCTACTCAAATATACACATAAAACATGCATAAAAAGACCCTTATCAGAGTATTTCTTGGAGTTTATTTTCGATAAAAAATTGGACAACACTTTTGTTTCAGCTCGACTACGTCGCCTATAGGGCAACCTGTACTGAGTTGAGTTTTGAAATAGAAAAAGGGACGTAGGAGAAATAAGGGAGGCTGACCGGTCGCCCCCGGGCGACACGGTGCACTGGGAATGCCCTCTCAAATGCGACGCGTCTCTGTTTCATTTTTTAAACAACCCCAACCGGTCAAGATCAAGGACGCGACCAATCGAACCCCCTCCGACCGGTCCCCTGTGTAAAAATCGCAGCAAACTCATTTCAATCTTATCTCTGCGCGACCGGTCGAATCCTGTTTTATCAAAGAAACTATCCGTTGCATTTTGGACAACTTTTCCCTAATTTGTGGGATTGATTTCTAACAACTATAAGATTGATTTTAAATGGTTTCTTTTGCAGCAAATCACTCCCCAAGGAGGAGCCTATGTCCGGAAATCAAGCCAAGGCAAGCAAAGAGGAAACAACACATTACACAAGCAAAAGAGCATACAAGCAAACACTTTCATAAATCTTGTTGTATTAGCCTAAGCACTTGCACTTGCACTTCTTTGAGGTCTAGGCTTTCAATTCTTGATTACACTTGTACTCATATTGTATTATTCATTATTGAGTTCTAATCTTGATTTTGGTCATCATTCAACACAAGACATCTTTGTGAGTATTCTTGTGGTAAGAATACACTGGGTGATGTAGGTGATAGGTGTTTGGAGAGTGTGGTACTCTTCAAAGGTGGTGAATGAAGATTGTGGTAATCTCTTGAAGGTGTTGTAAGAGGGTTGTGGTAATCCTCAAGGTGTTGTTGTATTAATTTTGGTAATTAATAAAATCTTTTTTCGTTTTGAAATCCATCCCGGATATCTTGGGGTGGTAGAGGATTAGGCTCTAGGTGGGTTGATCGACGAGTGTTGTTTAATTTCCGTATTTACATTCTCGTCTTTACTTGATTATTCAAAAAAAGAGGGCAAAATCTAAAAAACCGAGATAATCTATTCACCCCCTCTAGATTATCGTAGCCACCTGGACTAACAAGTGGTATCAAATCCAAACTCTTTGGCTAGCTCGTTCGAGTAAAGAGGAAAGATCCATGGCTACGAATGATGCTTATCTCACCACCGACGCCTCCACCAACAAGCCACCACTATTCGACGCCAATAACTATGCATTTTGGAAAGACCGTATGGAGTGCTTCCTACAAGGGTGCGGGTTCGACATTTGGAATGTGGTTGTTGAAGGAGTTGATCAAACAACCAAGAAATTGGAGGAAGGCACCTCGGCTCATAAACCTTTCATGGAGTTCGATGAAAAAACGACAAAAAGGCTTTCTCTCTAAACGGTAAGGCCTTAAATATTTTGCATTGTTCTCTTACCATCACCGAGTACAATCGCATAAGAGGTATAAGGTCGGCACATGAGGTTTGGGAAAAATTGGAGTCAATTTATGAAGGGACTAAGAAGGTCAAGCAAGCAAGAAAGACCATGCTTGTTAAAGACTTTGAAAACTTTAACATGCATGATGGTGAAAGTATCTCTAAGATGGTGGAATGGCTTGACAACATTGTCAATCCTCTTGTGGCCCTCGGTAAAGTCATCTTGAAGAAGACAAGGTGACTAAGGTATTGAATGCTCTTCCGGCTCATGGTCCGAAAAAGGTGACGGCAATCACGGAGACACAAAATCTTGAGACACTCAAATTTGATGAGCTCATCGGGAACCTCCTCATCTATGAAGTTTATCTCAAAGAGAGGAAAAATTCCAAACCAACCATCAATCAATCGGGTATGCAAAATATTCCTAAAGGTCTTACTTCTTCTTCTAATAATAAATACTATGATAATGATGATGATGAGGAGGAGACGGCCGCACTTGTTCGAAAATTTGCAAAATTTGTGAATAAAAATAAAGCAAGAAAACCAAGAGATGATGCTTGCTTTAAATGCGGAAAACCCGGGCACTTCATTGCCGATTGCCCAAAACTCGATGAGGAGGAGCAAAAGAAAAAGAAGCATTTTTCGAAAAAGAAGGCTCTAAATGTGGAGGTCAAAACTTGGGATGAATTACTTGAAACAACCAACGAGGAAGGAGAAACCGAACATGGTCTTATGGCCATAGACGATGAAAATAATGAGGCACGCTTTAACTCTTCTACCTCCTCCTTAGTTGATGAATTGCAATGTGATTTTGATGAATTGCAAATTGAGTTTCAAAATTTGATTGTTAAATACAAGACTTTGAAAAATGAGCATAAAGAGCTTAAAATTGAAAAGGATAAATTATTTACTTCCTATGAATCTCTTGATAAAGCTCATGCTATTACTCTTAATCAAGTTCATACTCTTGAAACCGAAAAAGAATCGCTCACCAAAGATCTTGAATGTTTGAAAAAGGATGTGCATCGTTTTAACATAAGCACGGATAAAGTTACAAAAAATTAGATGCACAAAGAGGTGAGCATTCCAAATTAGGACTTGGTTATAAACAATTTCAAAATGTTTTTAAGAAAAATAACCAAGGTCCGACTTTCGTACATGCTAGTAGCTCTTATACTCCTACTTGTTTTTATTGTGGCAAAATTGGACATTATGCTAACAATTGCAAATTGAGAAATAGCTCTAGTCATATTTGGAGACCCAAAGGTCTCAAGACTAACCCCATGGACCCCAAAACTATAGGGTACCAAAAATAATTCCTTTTTAGGTCATAGGGGCTTTAACAACAATGGAGTATTCAAAATGGCTCGTGGACAGCGGATGTTCGTACCATATGACCGGAAAGAGAGAACTTTTTACCAACATCAAGCTCCAAGAATAGGGTATGGTCATTTTCGACAATGGCAAAGGAAAAATCATTGGCAATGGAGACATTGCCCATTGGTAACTCTTCTTTCTCTATTAGTAATGTTTTACTAGTAGATGGGCTTAAGTTTAATTTGATAAGTGTTAGCCAACTTTGTGATTCAACTTATAATGTTGTTTTTCAATAAAGAAAAATGTCTTATTCTTAAAAATGATGAAATTATTTGCGAAGCAAGTATAAAAGGCAATCTTTACAAAATTTGTATAAGTGGTTTGGTTAGTCAAAATGTTTCTTGTCTTGTCACCAATAATGATTTAACGAGTTTATGGCATATGCGACTTGGACATGTTGGATACAAGAATTTGAAAAATATTTACAAAAACCAACATGTAAAAGGACTACCCAAATTGAATTTTGAAAATATTGGCTTATGTGACACTTGTCAAAAGAACAAATTAGTTAAAGGTAGTTTCAAGCCCAAAAATGAAATTTCCACAATCAAACCCCTACAATTGCTTCACCTTGATTTGTATGGGGATATTGGTACTGGCTAGTCTAAGTGAAAAACATTACACTTTCGTTATTGTCGATGATTTTACTAGATATACTTGGGCTCTTTTTCTTACCAATAAAAGCGATGCCGTTAATGAGTTTGTTAAGTTGTGTAGACTTATTGAGAATGAAAAGGAAGATACTATTAAGTCTATTCAAGTGATCGAGGTGGAGAATTTGATGGTGAATTTAGAGTCTTTTGTGAAACCAAGGGATATGCACATAATTTTTCGGCTCCAAGGGCACCTATACAAAATGGAGTAGCCGAAAGGAAGAATCGGACATTACAAAAAATGAGTGGTCCATGCTCAATGAATTCTCTCTTCCAAAATATTTTTGGGCCGAAGCCGTAAAAATCGCTTGCTATGTCATTAATCGGGTTTATATTCGTCTAAAATGAATAAAACTCCATATGAGCTTTGAAATGAAGAACTTCAAATATTAGTTATTTCAAAATATTTGGATGTGAGTGTTTTATTTTGAATACTAAGGATCAATTAGACAAACTTGATCCTAAGGCCGATGAAGGAATATTTATGGGGTATTCAACAAAAAGCAAAGCATATCGGGTTTACAACAAAACTAGTGGGGTTGTTGAAGAATCTATTCATGTAAAATTCAATGAAGCCTCGGGTGTTGAAAGGATACCCAACGATGAAAGTGATGAAGAGGATATTATTGAACCAATTGTTCAAAATGATGCTCAAAATGATCAACCACCCACTACAAGTGTTCCTCAAGAAGACAAAGGTGATACTTCGGATATTCCCGTGGCATTGAAATTTAAAGGAGATCACCCAAAAGATCTTATTATTGGTGATCCCCTTGATAAAGGGATGACCAAGAAAATTTGCCGAAAAAGCTCTTATATCTCAAAAAGAGCCTAAAAATGCTAAGGAGGCCATTGAGGATGGGGATTGGTTTTGGAGATGCAAGAGGAGTTGAATCAATTTGAAAGAAATGATATATGGGAATTGGTACCTTGTCCTCCTTCTCAAACTATTATTGGTACAAAATGGGTATTAGGAACAAGCTTGATGATCAAGGCAACATTGTTCGAAACAAGGCAAGGTTAGTAGCTCAAGGGTATTGTCAAGAAGAAGGTATTGATTATGATGAAACTTTTGCACCCGTAGCACGTTTAGAAGCTATTCGTATTTTACTTGCCTATTCTTGTTATAAAAGTTTCAAACTTTACCAAATGGATGTCAAATCCGCTTTCTTAAATGGTTTTATTCAAGAAGAAGTCTATGTAAAACAACATTCGGGGTTTGAAAATTTTTCTAGCCCTAATGAAGTTTATAAACTTAAAAAGGCCTTGTATGGTTTAAAGCAAGCACCGTGCATGGTATGATAGACTTAACTCGTTTCTTTTGCAAAATGGTTTTACAAGAGGTAAAGTTGATACTACTCTCTTTGTTTTTTAAAAGGGCAAGCTTGTTTACTTGTGCAAATTTATGTTGAAGATATCATCTTTGGTGCTACTAATGAATCTTTGTGCAAGAAATTTTCTAAGTTAATGCAAGGAGAATTTGAGATGAGTATGATGGGGGAGCTCAACTTCTCCCTTGGGCTTCAAATTAAACAATGCCAAGAAGGTATATACATTTCGCAATCAAAATATACAAAGGAACTTTTGAAAAAGTTCGGGATTGAAGAAGGAAGAACCGTGTCTACCCCTATGGCAACTAATGTCAAAATTGACAAAGATGAAAAAGGCAAGTCCGTGGATGAATCAAAGTATCGAGGTATGATTGGTAGTTTACTTTATTTAACCACTAGTAGACCGGACATTCTTCATGTCGTATGCCTATGTGCTCGTTTTCAAACCAACCCCAAAGAATCTCATATGAGTGTCGTTAAAAGGATTTTTCGATATTTGAAAGGCACTATTCAATATGGTTTATTCTATCCAAAGAATGAAATTTTTCTCTTAAAGGTTATAGTGATTCGGATTATGCGGGAAATATTGATGATCGGAAAAGCACTTCCGGATCATGTCAATTTTAGGCGATTGCCTAGTTTCTTGGTTTTCAAAGAAGCAAAATTGTGTTTCACTTTCAACGATTGAAGCCGAATATATTTCCATGACTTTTTGTTGTACTCAACTTCTTTGGATGAAACAAACCTTAGCGGATTACAAATGCTCTTTTGAAAATGTTCCTATCTTTTGTGATAATATATCCGCTATAAATATTGCTCAAAACCCGGTTCATCATAACCGTACTAAACATATTGAGATTCGACGTTATTTTCTAAGGGATTGTGTTTCTAAACGAAAAATTGAGATATCTTTCGTACCTTCTCAAGATCAATTAGCGGACATTTTTACAAAACCGCTATCTTCCGAGACTTTTGCGTCGATACGAGCTCGATTAGGCATAATGCATATTGAATGAGGATTACATTTGCATTTTGCATGTTTTTAAAACTTAGGGCGAAAAAATGGATTTTTGGTTGAAAATTCGGATTTTGGAAAATTGGACAAGACAGGTGGCTGGATCGGGAAGAGGGAAATCGGTCGCCCTAGACGTCGACGGTCGCCCTCAACAATGACCGATCGCCCATAGCAATTTTATTGTTTAAAACCGTTCTGTCTTCATACTTAGTCATATTACCTCATTTTTGCCATTTTTCGTCCCCTTTGCCAAATTTGTTTTCATGCATACATTTCATGTCTTGGACTTAATATAGTTCGATTATCATCATCATTGCTCATCTTTACCAATTGAATGGTAAGAATTTTACTCCCTTTGCTCAATTGGGTTGAACCTTGAGTTCTTGGCTTTCTTAAAAATTTCTTGATGTATTTGTCATATGATCATGATGAGCTTATTTATTATGATGTATTGTATTGTGTTTGGTATGATTTGGTGATGAAAATGTTTGGCTTGATTCATTTATAAGGACTTTATACAACTTCTTTTATTTTTTACGCCCACAACATGTTCGATGAAATGTTACAATGAAAATTTCAACCTCTACATGACTCTCTTGCTTCAAATGTCTTAAATACTTATTGAGATCATGTCTTGTCAATCAAAACGATCTTATGGATTTTTCATGATACATTTCTCCCATTTCTTGATCTCTAAGCCTAATTTTTTAAGGGGTGATAAATCGTATCTTTGGCGCACTTTGATATACTTGTATGATGTTTTTATCATCCTAACATTCTTTTTGATGATTCCAAAGGGGAGAAACAGGAAATTGGCTCGTTAGCTCAAAGAAGCTAATAAAAGCTCGACATAAAAGCTATAAGCTACGGCTTTAAAGCCCAGTACCTAGTCCATGGCTTGTATTATGGACTTAATTGCAATGGATTTTGAGTATTTTGACAGGGGGGAGCTTCTTAGCTCATGATGTTTATGTGTATCTTGTAATAGCTTGTGCTTCTAGCTTATGCAATACTTCTTATTGATGTGCTTATTGATAGGGGAGCTATTTATAAAATATTTTTTAACGGATAGTTTTCTCATAAAACCGGAAAATTGTTTTGTTTTCAAAACCATCCTCGTAAAAATTGTTTTGGTTTGTAATCATCAAAAAGGGGAGTTTGTTAGATAAATGTTTTTATCATGATTTTGATGATTTTGTTCAAATGAGTTTTTAAACCAAAACAAGGTCCCTAAATGTTGTCTAAATACTTCCGATCAATTTAAAATATTCACTATTTTTCGGAGTATTTCTTGGAGTTTATTTTCGATAAAAAATTGGACAACACTTTTGTTTCGAGCTCGAATGGCCGCCCTATAGGGCAACTGTACACTGAGTTGAGTTTTGAAACAGAAAAAGGGACGTAGGAGAAATAAGGGAGGCGGACCTGGTCGACCCGGATATCGACCCGGTAGGGCGCGGTACGGGAATGCCTCTCAAATGCGAGACTTTTTCTGTTTCATTTTTAAACAACCCCAACCGGTCAAGATCAAGGGCGACCGGTCGAACCCCCTCTCTCGACCGGTCCCCTGTGTAAAAATCGAAGCAAACTCATTTCAATCTTACCCCGCACGACCGGTCGAACCCCTGTTTTATCAACAAACTATCCGATTTGCATTTTCGACAGCTTTTTCCCTAATTTGTGGTATTGATTTCTAACAGCTATAATCTTGATTTTAAATGGTTTCTTTTACAAAAATCACTCCCCAAGGAGGAGCCTATATCCGGAAATCAAGCCAAGACCTCTCCTATAAATAGAGGCTTCATTCAAGCAACAAAAAACAACACATTACACAAGCAAAAGAGCATACAAGCAAACACTTTCATAAATCTTGTTGTATTAGCCTAAGCACTTGCACTTGCACTTCTTTGAGGTCTAGGCTTTCAATTCTTGATTACACTTGTACTCATATTGTATTATTCATTATTGAGTTGTAATCTTGATTTTGGTCATCATTCAACACAAGACATCCTTTTGAGTATTCTTGTGGTAAGAATACACTGGGTGATGTAGGTGATAGGTGTTTGGAGAGTGTGGTACTCTTCAAAGGTGGTGAATGAAGATTGTGCTAATCTCCTTGAAGGTGTTGTAAGAGGGTTGTGGTAATTGTCAAGGTGTTGTTGTATTAATTTTGGTAATTAATAAAATCTTTTTTTTTTTTTGAAATCCATCCCGGATATCTTTGGGGTGGTAGAGGATTAGGCCCTAGGTGGGTTGAACCTCTATAAATCGACGCAGTGTTGTTTAATTTCCGTATTTATATTCTCGTCTTTGCTTGATTATTCAAAAAAGAGGGCAAAATCGAAAAACCAAGATAATCTATTCACCCCCTCTAGATTATCGTAGCCACTTGGACTAACAGAATCTATCTCATTATTGATAGTTTCTTTCCAGAGAGGAGCTTCTGGACTAGATAATGTTTCTTGAATAGTTCTGGGTTCGTTTTCTAACATATAAGTTAGAAAATCGGGACCAAAAGACTTAGCTACTTTTGTCCTTTTATCTTTGCGTCTTGGTTCCTCTTCATCATCACTTTGAGGTAATCTTGCAGTTTCATAAGTTCGTTTACTCGAACTTTCTTCTTTCCGTTCTTTGTTTGGAAAGATATTCTCGAAAGAATACAACATTTCTTGATTCAATAATCATACCTTCTTTTATATCGGAATTGTTGACTCGTGCACTAAGAAGTGATATGCACTACTATTGTTAGCATATCCAATGAACGCACAATCGATCATTTTCAGACCGATTCTAACTTGTTTCGGCTTAGGTACTTTGATTTTAGCCAACCACCCCCACACTTTAAGGTATTTATATAACAGTTTCGTCCCTTCCATAACTCATATGGAGTTTCGTTTTTACCTTTGTGTGGGATCTTATTAAGAATGTAGTTTGCAGAAAGTATGGCTTCCCCCATAAGTTTTGGGGTAAGCTTTAACTTAACAACATCGCATTCATTATCTCCTTAGAGTACGATTTTGCGTTCGCAAATCTATTTGATTGAGGTGAGTAGGAGGATAGCGTTTGATGAATTATACTGCTTCCAAGTAAAATTCCTCAAACGGAGCAACATACTCCGCCTCTATCACTTGAATCATCTTAATTTTCAAATTAAGCTGATTTTCAACTTCTTTCTTATAAGTTTAAAAGCTACTAAAGTTTTATCTTTGCTTTTCAAAAGATACACATAGCAATACCTTGTGCAATCGTCTATAAACGTTATGAAGTACTTTTTCCCACCTCGAGTTTGCACAAGTTTTAAATCACACATATCCGTATGAATTAACTCAAGTGGTTTGGTATTTTCGTTCCGAATGAAACGGTGCTTTGCCAACTTTGCTTCAACACAAATTTCGCATTTGTCTTGTGAATCGATTTTAAACGTATGTATTAATTCTAGATTCACTAACCTTTTAATTGTGTTGAAGTTTATGTGTCCTAATCTATCATACCATAAATTAGAACAATCCAACAAGTAAATGAAGTAACGTTTTTATTCTTCGTCTCTTGGCGGAAAAAATGACATTACTGAGACATCTTAAATGAGGCCCTTATCAAGGTAACCCTTACAAAGAAACCGACTATTCTTGGTCATTACAAATTTGTCGGACTCAAACACTAGTCTAAACCCGGCCTTACTAAGCAAAGGACCGGAAACCAAATTCTTGCGGATGTCCGGGACATGCAAAGACATCTACAAGCGTAAGCTCTTTTCGGAAGTCATCTTGAGCACCACCTTCCCAAGCCCAACGATGTTGGAAGTCAAAGAATTCCCATGAAAAGCTTCCTTCCATTTATCGGAGTGTAGGAGGAGAACATCTCCTTGTCGGCACAAATGTGACGAGTAGCCCCCCGATATCTATCCACCACTCCTTTGGGTTATCCACCATATGGCTTCAAATACAACGACGGTGAGATCGAGCTCCGACATGTCAATTGAACCGACTTGTCCTCTGTCACATTGGCTTGTTGGTTGCCACCTTGATTGCCCTTTTTAGGGTGTCGGCAATCCTTAGCCATGTGGTTCGGTTTGCCACGATTGTAGCAATTCTCCTTGAACTTTTTGGCTTTTCTTTTTCTTTTTCGAGTGTTTGCGTTTCTTGCTAGTGCTCGATTCAACAAGATTGTCCTTAGCCTCCATTCCGCATTTCATGGATTTCACCTACGATTTTCGGTTGTCTTCTTCGATTGGCCGAACAATCAGATCCTCAAGCCCCATCTATTTTCGCTTGTGTTTGAGGTAATTTTGAAATCCTTCCATAATGGCGGCACTTTCTCGATTATTGCCGCCACTTGAAAGGATTCATTCAAAATCCTCCCTTTAGACACTAAGTCATGAAGTATGATTTTGAATCTCCGAACTTGGTTGATCACCGTCTTGGTGTCAACCATCTCGTACTCGAGGAATTTGTTGACAACAAATTTCTTTGTAAGCATCTTCCGTCTTGTACTTCTTCTCCAAAGAATCCCACAATTTCTTGGAAGTTTTGAATGTGTTATAGACATTGTAGAGGGTGTTGTCTAGCTCGTTCAACACGTAGTTGCGACGTAAAATTGTTATACCAAGCATCCACAGCGATTCTCCGGTTGTTGTCGATTTCTTCATCGCCTACGGAGGGGATCATCCTTCGAAAAACGGGAGCCCTTCAGGGTGGTAAGGTAAAACAAAGCATCTGTTGCCAACGTTTGAAGTCGGCGCCGAAGAACTTGGGCGGCTTTTCACCTGAGCGGGAGCAAAGCCATTGGCGTGAACGAGATTAATGTTGATGCCATTGTCTTCAACGAGAAACGGATTTTTGTCTTGCGATTGTTAGGAAAAGTGTATGATTTGTTTAGGAAATGGCTAAAGTTTGAGTGTTTAGGCTTTTTAGTCGATGCCTGAATTTGATTCATCTCCGCAAGACGAAAACGCCCCATATACCGAAAGTCTTTACGGTTAGCAAAGCTGGAACTTCAAAGCGAACAACATAAATGTCCGAACTTTCAAGCTTTTTGAAGAATGGAAATGTCAATATCTTTGATGATGCAAATGATCGATTATTATCGATGAATTTCGTGTTGTTTTTCAACTACAAGGGTCGATTATTATAGGTCTTGGTGCCTCGTATGGAAAGATCACATCGTTGGGCTCGAAAGACACATTTTGACCATGAACAAACGCATTTGTTCATCGACGACGACTCATGCGCTGCCCGTGCGTGGATGCGAAGTACGGCTGACGACGACCCGATGCGGGCGTCGGCCGTCGGCCCCGTCTTCGGATGAGAACTGACGGACGGACGCGACGACCCGATGCACGGGCCGTTTGTCCGTCCGTGCTCAGTGCGTACACTCCCGGGTTCAAAATCCTAATTAATCAATTACAAAAATTAATTAATTATTTATTTTAAAGATTTTTGGTCCAAAAAGAATAAGAGCCTTGAAGCCCAAGCCCACGGCTCGAACCCATCGGCCTAGGTCGGCGGCAAGCGTGGCGTGTGTTTTGAACCAAACCCACAAGCATGTAGCTCCTCACCCCTTTAAAAACTTGGGCAAATTACGAGAATACGCCGATTTTTGTACCATTACCACACAATACGCTCCAATTACTCTTGTGCCTATTTTTTTACTTTTGTACCTATTTTTATTTTAACGCTCCTTGCTATTTTTTGATTATTTTTATTTTTTTCGTTTTTTTTTTTCTGCATTGTTTTATATGTTATATAAGTTGTTTGAGGTTTTTAAATTTGTTTCTTTATTGTTTCTATGTTGTTTCGATGTTTCAAAACAACTTTAACCTATTTTTTATGTTGTTTTTTATTCATATATTATTTTGTACATTGTTTCTATTGTTTTGGTGTTGTTCTATAATATTTTTAATGTTGTTCTAATAATTGTTTTTTGTTGTTTTTCATGTAGTATTCAATGTGTAAATACAATTTTTACCTATTTTTAAGCTCTTTTTATTCATTTTGTGTTTCAAATATTTTTTTTTGTTTTTGGGTTGTTTCAATACCCTTTTTAATGTTGTTCGATATTTCTTTGTTGTTTCAATGAAGTTTTCAATGTTTAAATACAATTTTTTTACCTATTTTTATTAAAAAAAAACATGTTAAAAACAATGTTGAAACACGAAACATGTTTGAAACATGTTAGAAGCAATGTTGAAAGACGAAACATGTTTGAAGTTAGAAACAATGTTGAAACAAAGCGTAAATTTTTCCGGGAATTTTTTTGGAGCGTATTGTTGTGTAAAAAAAAAGAGCGGGGAGCATAAATTTAGGTAAAATTGCAGGAAGCATAAATTTAGGTAAAATTGCACCGGAAAGCGTAAAAGGTTGACATTGACTTAAAAGGTGGGTATTTCGTCGGTTGCCCTAAAAACTTGAGTGTCCCAATGGCCAATGGCCCAAACACATAAGTTCAACTTGAGATATATTAAGTGTGCAAACTTTGCCTCTTTATCCTATGTGGGATGAAACATTTCTCCTTCCCCACATTTTCCATTTTCCATATCATTTACTTGTATTAAGTGGCTAACTTAGCATTAATTTCTCATTCATTCGAAATTGGTTTTGAGAGATTCCAAATGTTATTCTCATCTACTCTCTTAGTAGAATTTTTACAAATAATTTATTTTTTATTAATAGAAACCATTTAATTATTTAATCAAAATTCAACATCCATTTTACCAAGACCAAATTCCAACAATTCAGTCCTCGACGGACCAAAATTACCATCTAGATAGGTCTGATAGGTGGCTGGTTTAGTCGGGCCGGCCCGAGTCAAAGGTTGGCTGTGGCTGGTCTAAAAGTGAGCTTACGTGTTAGGTTTCAGAACACGTGTCAAGAGATGGTGGCTGCAGGCTAAGAGAGGTTGCCCAAACCTCCTGGAATTCAATTATTTTTTACGTAAATTGTGAAGGAGAGTTAGAACTAGGGACTTTATATACTCGCGGCATCAGGAAACGGCACACTCGCTCACATAATATTATACAACAATGAAAAAGAAAAATAAACAATGCGTCAAAAGAATACCGATAATGGCATAATCATTTTTTTTTTAATTTTTGGTTCTATAATAACTTTTTATTCATTGAAGATCATTCCAATGAAGTTAAAAAAGGTTACAATTGAATATCTAATTAATTATATTTACAGATGAAATAAAATCTATTATTCTTGATGAGAGGTAAATCGTATTTTTAATTTAAATATTCAATTATTTATTTAATTTTTTTAATTAATTATTAGCCGATAAAAAGTATTATTGGGCCAAGTCAATAAAAGGGGCTCATAAGGCCTAACTTATCGCATCAAACCCACTCAGGCTCAATCCATAATATCGACTCTAAAACCTAAATTCATTATAGGGCAATTGACATAAATACCCATCTTTTTAAGCCAATGTCACCTTTTACGCTTTAGGTGCAATTTCACCTAAATTTACGCTTCCCGATGCAATTTTACCTAAATTTACGCTCCCGCTCTTTTTACACAACAATACGCTCCAAAGAAAATTAGGAAAAATTTACGCTTTGTTTCAACATTGTTTCTAACATGTTTCAACATTGTTTTAACATGTTTTAAACATGTTTACGTGTTTCAATTAGAGATGGCGTGGGACGGGGATCCCCGTTTCCTGCGGGGAACCGCCCGGCAGGCGGGAATCCCGAAATTTCCCCGTGGGGACGGGACGGGGATTTTTTCTCTCCGTTGGCGGGGACGGGCGAGGGCGGGGATCATAGTCTCGCCGCTTCCGTTCATGGGAACCAATATTAAGTATATAATATAATATTTTAAAATATATAATATATTATAAATATATCTACATTAAATATATAAAATCAAAAAATCTTTAATTTTTTTTATTTTCTGTAGAATAAGTGTTTTTTTAGTTTTTATATAATTTATATATATTTTAAATATTAAAAATATTTTTTAAAAAAATCAGTTTTTTGCAAAAAAATAATAATAAAACGCGGGGCGGGGATCCCCGAGCACTGTTTCTTCTCATTTCTCCTCGAGGGCATCTTCATCTTCCCAGAAATCCGGGTTGGTGGGATGGTACTTGAACATGCTCAAAACCCGACCCATTTCCACCAAATGCATCACCTCCTCTCTCATTTATACTGCGGCCGATGTATCATCCCAGGTAACCAAAAAATAATAGCAGTAATATATTGTTTTAATTTGTTTGATTAAAAAAAATCCCTTTTCTGCTCTGTAACAGGGTATTCTCTGTTCTTTTAATTTTTTTCTAGTAATGAAAAAAAAAATTGGGTTATTGTATCTTATGTCAATTAGTTTTTTTGTACAGACGATTGTGAAGGAGAATTTGGAGCAGTATGATTTGATGAGGACTCTGCGTATGGGTGGATATGGGATGCTGATAATAGGGCCATCAGTGCATTACTGGTATAATTTCATGTCAAGGGTTTTTCCAAAGCGTGATATTTTATCGACGTTTAAGAAAATGGCTTTGGGGCAGACCACATATGGGCCTGCCATGACTGTGATATTCCTCTCTGTTAATGCTGCTTTACAAGGTAACATCACTAAAATCAGAATTTATTGCTAGCTGTTTGGCTTTGTAAACAGCATTTTTCTCTTTTATTTTTATATATTCCGAATTTATTCAAAAAAAAAACATCACTAAAATCATTATTAAGTGTCACCCACTCTACTTTTGAATTCATGTTCTATGAGTTTGAAAGAAATAATACTGAGATACAAGGTATTTTCAACAATATTTAATCAGAAAATTAGAGGAAATGGAACTGGAGGGCATTCGGTGTGGGAAATAAAAGGAGATGTTAAATTTCTCTGTGATTAATGAAGACTGCTGTGTCCTCCATTTGAAGTTCTTGAATGTGATTGCAACATTTGCTGGTTCCCTTAGCCTTTATAATTTCCTGAAAGGTGAAATAAGGAGTTCTAGAGCAATGATGATCAACATTAGATTAGAGTAGTGATTAGTGCGTAGATTTATCTTACGGAGCTCTGTCTTTCGAAGCGAAGCACTTTGATTGTTCCCATATTTAGAGCTGATCATAAATCTTTTTAAGTTGCCCAAATCGTCTGAATTGTATTGCATCGCTCTGTTGTGGTTAATTTATTGCCGAAACTGCGATTAAACAATTTGAGTGAAAACCACACCGCACAAGCAGTTTGTGATTGTTTTCCACTTTTCTCAAACCCTATCATGTTGCCCTTCAGTTTAGAATTTTAGTTTAGTTATTTAAGTTAATAAGTTATAGTAGACAGTCGTTGAGACTAATTGTAGGTGTTGTACGATTGGGATGTTAATGATTTATATATGGTCTCTATATCTAGTGGTTGAATGAATGATTTTTGGAAAATAGTGCATGGAATATTGTGTACAGATAATATCAGGTTTAAACTATATATGTGCGTAAAAGGAAAGTGAAAGTGTTGATGGCATTCGTGAAAATGCATTTCATGCCATAATCTATAGTTGACAGAATTGTGTATACTTAGCTTTATCATCCATAGTTGAATGTCCTAAAAATGGTTATTTTTTCTATATTTAATTCGTTGTTTTCTCTTTGTTAGTTTGAACCGTCAAACCATCTGAAACCCGTTGAAAACCAATCTTTAACAAAACCACACATGGCAATTCGTACATATTTACCAGATGCCGCACGAATACTCTGCTGTCCAAGCCTCACCGGAAAATAATTTTTTGTTCTTGTAAACCTCTTATCAAGTGCTGAATATAACTCCAGTTTCTAATGGGTTGCTCTCTATATTGTCACTCTCAGGTGAAAGTGGTACAGAGATTGTTGCCAGATTGAAACGTGATTTGCTCCCTACAATGATTAATTGCATAATGTACTGGCCAGTTTGCGATTTTGTTACGTTCAAATTCATCCCGGTTCATTTACAGGTGAGTTCCTTTATGGGCTTTATTGATAAATGAAATTCCTTAAATGTTGAATTAAAAGATAGGCTTACGGTTTTGTTGGTTCCTAATTTGGCAGCCGTTGGTAACCAACTCATTTTCGTACCTATGGACCGTTTACTTGACTTACATGGCAAGCTTAGCAAAAGTTGGTTCAAGTTGAGGAGTTTATCGGCTGCTCAATGCATGTCACTGCCATAACCCTGCCATAACCCGATTCCCGTTGATGCTTGAGAAGTGCAATGGATCTAGAAAGCAAACATTATCCTAAAGGGTATCTGTAAATACAATGTTGTGCTTGTGGCTCAAGCTGGAGCAAGAGGGCTTCAACTTCCTCAGCTACGAAATAGTTGTACCGATGATTCTATGTTCTTGCAGAAATGGAGATTATTTAGTTGCTGGTTTCCGTTCATCAAAGGAACTAGCTCTTGTCTTTTTTTTTCTTTTTTTTTCTTTTTTTTTTAATTTTATGATGATAAAGTGTAACTTCCATTGTTCATCCTCTCCAGTCTCCAGTCACTGGCAGCTGGGTGCAAATTGTACTCTTTATTGTGAATTATATACACAAATTCCATAATGTAACTAAGTTTATTGAATTAAAGTATTGGATTTCTACGAAATTATCGCAGTTAACTAAGTCAGAAAAGTATGTGATCCTTCAGTTATGTGTGTGTGTAGACTAAAGAACAATGGACAAGAAGATGGAACGAAAATAACAGGAATAAATTTGATAAACCATATGAGGTAAAGAGATCTAATGCTTCTTCTCATTATAAAAATATATCGTACACGCTACAACTGGAAAAATTATATCAAACTCTAAAGGCAATAAAATGCTAAACACTATCAAATGTGTAAAAAAAATTGCTAGTAAAAATCCTCCTCTCTCCTAGCAGTTAACGCTGTTTAACATCTATAACTATAGATTGCAGCCAGAACCTTATTTTTCTGGAAATTCTTGTGGCTACCATGTTAAAACCGCAATCAATGTTCAAACCGGTACAGATATTCATTCAAATCGACTCGTTCAATACATTGCTTCCAAATCGCGCAGTTTATTCATAATGGCAGATCTTCTCGAGTTGTGTAGACCAATTTTCCCCAAGTAAACGAGGGTTCGACTCCATTGCAACACGAAAATCCAGCATACTCACGTCAAATCTTCCAGGTAATAATCCATTCGATTGTCTCCCAAGAATACGAGAATCTGTATGCCTCGACCCAGCAATAGCTATACACGGCTCGATTAATCTCTTCAAAAACACATCCAAACCATTATTCAACAAATTCGCACACTCCATCGAGATTCCAACTCCCTCCAACGCCAACTTCTTCTCCAAATGACTCCTCAAAGATCTCGTATCAGGCAACTCACCGCTACTTTGACAAGTATCCCCAAAATTATTATATGTATTACGAGCACCAACCGAATTAACCGAAACGCCAGGAGGAGCAGTAATAGAACTCCACCTCCGGACATCGAGGCTTTCAGAATATTGTTCAACCTCTTCCCCTTCTTCCACAATTGGAGGTCTACTGCAGAGAGAATGCAATTCTGTTGCACTTTGTTGTTCTTGAATTCTCGAAACTGTTTCTTCGCACGTTAAACTAGGGCTTTTACCTAGTGGGCCCAGTGGGCTTGGACGATCGCGAAATTTGCGATCACGGTTGATAGGAGACCGACACTTGCGAGGAGACTGAGGAAATGATTCACCATAAAGAGATTGCAGACAATTTCTTTGGTAACCGTTTGCAACTTTAACGTTGAGACCTTCGACTTTTCGCAATTTTTGAGGCGGGGTTTTAGCTTGACAAGCATTTTGGAGAATCGACCGGATTAGTTTATTATGGAGAGAAATGTTTTCTTTGCCGATCGTTCGTATGCAGCTTTTATCGAAATCGGCCTTGCTAAGCTTGAAGCTGAAATATCTCTTCAGCTGATCGAAGTACCTTTCTGCTCTCTCATGCCCGATCTTTCGATAAATAAGATCTTTTAGCTCTTGCGTGTCGATACGAGTAAAATGATGGTTGCCCACCATTGTTGTTGGCTTAAACTACATAAAATCCAAAAATACCAGATCCCAATCAGTACTTCAGTAAATAAAATATAACAGTAGACATCTCATGAAGCAAAATTCCCCTCACTACCAGACATTGCATTTACAGCTATAATCTACAACACATATTATCTATCATACAACCTAAATTACTAAAGGAAGATAACCCATATGGATCAGCTCAATTAAAGTTTCCAAAGAACACTTTCCTATTGAAAACAAGATTAAACTTTTATTACTTGGGGTGTAATAATATTAAATTCCTCAAACTTCGGCGAACAAAAACCCCAATTCTCCTAACCAAACAGTAAAGAGGTAACATTTGACAGAATCTATCTGAATCACCACAGTTATTCTTTTATCATTACAATCCAAACCCAATTGCATTAGGATAAAGAAACAAAACAAAACCCAGAAATCAATTGCATTGAACTAGAGATGAAACTAAAGAAACCGGAAAATAATAAACAATCTTAAATCGCAATCCGAACCCAGTTCACATTTCGACGATGAAAGACAAAAAGAACTCAGAAATCGAATTGAATTTCGACGGAAATCAGAGTAAGAAAAGAGAGAGAAATTGACCTAGTTCTTCGAGTAGAGGTGGAGCGAGGGTTTATTTCCCCTTAATTTCTTTGATTTGGGTTTCCCAATTTGCTTGTTTGATCGGCAGCTTCTCTATTTTTCGGAGTTCAATTCTGTGCGTAAAATCTATATCGAGGAAACAGAAAAAAGCCAAACACGGAATTAGTTATGTAGGCTTAGCCCGGATGTAACATAGGGTACAGAAGTGCACTTGGATGTAATGTTTTTGTGGACGTGTTTGGTTATGTACTTTTAGTCACGTGAGCCAAGTCTCGGAATGTTTGGAACCTCAGGTGCCTAAGGGCGCTAATGTTTTTAGGCTGCACATAAGTTCCAAATTGTGGCGACACTGAAATAATGCATTTGGCTTTCTATAGAAAGTATTTGCTTCACTTTTCTTGAACATGGAGTTCTATATATATATCTAGGGTGGTCAAATAGAACTAGAATCGGGTTCTGAATCGGAACCATAGTTAACTATTTCGGGAACAAATGATTGGAACCCGTATCCAAAATTGGAGGTTTCAGTTACAGTTTCTAGGTGTCGGAAACAATGGAACTAGCGGTTAAAACCGACAAAAAAATCTCTGATAGAAATACACTGGAAGAAATGTTAAAATATTTATTATGGCGTTTTATATTCGTGAATCGCATGAAACACGTGTTAAACCAAATGTTAAAATTTAATATTATTATGAATATTAGGTTCAAGTTCTTTTTTTAACTAAACTAAACATTTAAGAAAAATCAAAAAATTATCAAATAAAAAACTCTTGTTAAACCGAAATCGACATCGTTGGAGGATCCCGATTATGATTTTGGAACCGAAACAAAGTGAGGCAATGGTTCTAGTGTCATCCCTAAATATATATAAATGTAATTGTATTAGGGCATCTCCATTGGAGATGTTCCTAAACATGTTATTTGTGGGCCCTGTTGTCATATCACCCATTTTAATAACACACCTCTCTAGTAACACGCTTTCCCATACAAATAACACTACACCCATTATTTATGGGCTCCACTTATTTTTTACACCTCTTTATTCTATGAGGGCAAGAATTTTTTGCTATTATCATCATATGTGTTCTTAGGTGTTACAAGTTTGTAACAAATTGAAAGAACATTTCTATTAATTTGAGAAGAATGGAAGCAGGAGAGATGAGAGCATCTTTGATGTGAAAGAAGATTTCTTATTATCAAAAGTGATTGTACATACTTGTGACTTTACAAATATAATGATACTAGATGTTGGATCTTTACACCCCCCGCAAGTGGAGCATGGATGTTCATCATGCTCAAGTTGTTGATACAATGTTGAAATAGATTAGGATGTAGTGGCTTAGTAAGAATATCAGCTGCTTGATGGATGGCAGCTATATGAATTAGCTTAATAAGGCCTTCTTGGATCTTTTCTTTTACAAAGTGACAATCCAATTGGATGTGTTTAGTACGTTCATGATGACATGGATTCTGAGCAATGCAATAAGCTGATTTGCTGTCTGTGTAAATAAGTGCTGGTTGAGGATGTTGGATCTTCACATCATGTAGTAAATAGACAAGCCATTGGACTTCACATGAAATTGATGCCACAACTATATATTATGCTTCTGTGGAGCTTCTACTAATTGTTGGTTGTTTCTTTGCTTTCCAAGATATTAAGGAATCTCCTAGAAACACTGCAAATCCACTTATGCTCCTTCTAGTTTCTTTGCACCTTGCCCAGTCTGCATCACAAAAGCCCTTTAGCTGTAAAGATAAATTTGCTCAGTAGAAAAGTCCTTTACCTGGGGTTGACTTTATATACCTTAAGACTCTATGTGCAGTTGCTAAGTGTGTAGAAGTGGGATTGGACATAAATTGGTTGAGTGTCCGGATCTGTGTAAGATAAACCGGTCTTGTAATGGTAAGGTAGAGTAGTACCGCCAACCAATTTTCTATAAGCGGATGAATCGAGAGAGGATCACCACCGGTGCTTGATAAATTAGATTTAGGATCCATAGGTATTGAACATGGCTTACAACCTAGATATCTTGTTTGATCAAGAGATCAAATGCATATTTCCTTTGACAGAGAGTTATCCCTTGTTTGTTCCTTGCAATTTCAATACCAAGAATGTATTTGTGTTGGCAAGGTCTTTGATTGTGAAAGTAGCATCCAAATGTGTTTTTATAGCCTGAATTTCTTGAATGTTGTTACCGGCCGAGTATGATATCATCTACATAAACACACAAAATAAGAATATTAGTAGAATGGATTTAATAAAGAGAGAGTCAGGACTTTTTTGTGAAAATCCATAGGTAATGAGGCAAGAAGTCAGTTTTTTGAAACCACTGTCTAGATGCTTGTTTGAGGCCATAAAGGCTCTTAGTTAACTTGCATACTCTGTTGTCAGTTGGACTACAATAACCAGGAGATGGAGTCATGTACACCTCTTCATCCAAATCCCCATACAAGAAAGCATTGTTCACATCCTGTTGATGAAGAAACCAGTTCTTAGAAGCGGCAATAGCAAGAACTAGTCGATTGTTGTCAACTTTGCCCTTGGTGAAAATGTATCAAAGTAATCCAACCCTTCTTCTTGTGTGTAGCCTTTGGCCACTAGTCGTGCTTTGTATCTTTCTATAGAACTATCGACTTGTATTTAACTTTATAGACCCACTTGCATCCAATACAAATGCTTGCCCTTTGGTAAATCAACCAAAACCATGTATTGTTTTTCTCAAGTGCTTGTCTTAGACTTTTGTTTATAGCATCCCGCCACTCTATAGAAGTACTAGCTTGTTTGTATGTTTTGGCTCTATGATTTGGCTAATATTTGTTGTAAACTTGGTATGTTGGATGGATAACTGGTTAGTAGAAAGAAAATTAGAGATGCAATATTGTTTACAGTGGAAACATTTTGAAATTTGAGTGGTTAGGCTTAAAAGAAGGTGGAATTCCATAATCATATACTTGCGGATATGAAGGAATATTTCTACTTCTAGTGGACCTCCTTATTTCAAGTCGAGAATTCTGCATTGTTGTCGAGTTTTCTTCATGAGTAGTAGAACCTTGTTCTGTTCTTTGGTAGAACCCGAGGAAATTGATAAAACCTCGGGAATATTTGTATTTAAGATTCCTTGAGTGTCATGATCGAACTTGTGTTTGAAACTCCTGTTTGTGAAGGCCAGTTGATTGATCTCGGAAAAGCAATTTGTAAACATAGGTGCTTGAGAATAAACATCTCGTAAAATGATCGATGTGGATGAGTATTTTGGAAAGGAAAAATATTTTCACAAAACTTAACATTCCCGGATATGAACACAACTTGTTTGTTAAGATCAAAAAGTTTATAACCTTTTGTTCCAAAAGGATATCCTATGAAAACACATTTTGAACCCTTTGGCTCAAGTTTAATCCTATGAAATGTAAGAGTAGAAGCATAGGCAAGACAACCAAAAGTCTTAAGGTGAGAATAATCAGGAGTTTTAGTAAAAAGCTTCTCAAAAGGAGACTTATTCCCTAAGATAGGAGTGGGTACTCTATTAATAATATGTGCAACTGTCAAAACAGATTCATCCCAGAATTTTAAAGGAAGCTTGGACTGAAAAAGGAGAACTCTTGCAACTTGTAAAAGATGTTGGTGTTTTCTTTCAACAATACCATTTTGTTGTGGTGTTTCTACACATGTTGTTTGATGAATAATGTCATGTTCTTTATAAAAGTTGGGAAGCAAAAATTCAAGCCCATTATCAGACCTTAGACATTTTATCTTAATGTTAAACTGAGTAAGAACAGAACAATAGAAAGTGTGCAAATGAACTTTAGTCTCTGATTTTCTCTTCATCATGTAAATCCAAGTGCACCTAGAATAATCATCTACAATAGTTAAAATGTACTTGAAACCATTATGAGATATTGTAGAAAAGGGCCCCCAGATATCACAATGTACTAAATCAAAAATAGATTGAGAACAACTAGAACTTGCATAGAAGGGTAATCTCATTTGTTTAGCAAAATGGCAAACATCACAAGAATCAAAGTTTGTACAATTAGAAGAAGCTATCTGAGGAATTAAAGACAATCTTTTAGCAGAAATATGTCCTAATCTAGAATGCCAAATACTAGTATCTGAAATAGACATATCAGCAGCATGAAGATGTAAATGATACAAACCACTTTTCTCCTCAGCGAAACCAATCATCTTCATTGTGTTCATGTCCGGTAATAGACATTTAGAAGGCAAAAATGTACAAAGAAGATGAGAGGATTTGGTAAGGTGAGATATAGAGATTAGATTATAAGAAAAAGAGGGCACACACAATGCCTTGTGTAAGGCTAAAGATCCGATAATTTTGACATCACCAAAGCATGAATAGCATATGTAGTATTTCCATTAGGTAAATGAATAGGGATTGATACTGCATGCGGGAGTGTTAGTGTAAAGGGAAGTGTCACGATCATATGATCCGTGGCACCCGTATCTAATATCCAATTGAAATTACCTTTATTAAATGCAAAGAAGACAAACATGAAATATACATGTATAAGTAGTGAATGATTAATGGCGAGTTGCATTGAGCGAAAACCGTGTAGAATCATTAGATTGGACACTTTTAGCAAAGGTTAGAAACTTTTCAACTAAATCATGAAAGAATAAAGGATTTTCCATAGGAGTGTCCTTTTGATCAGAGGACTGAATCACATTAGAGGCAGTTTGAACATTGTTAGCATTGCCTTTTGAATCAGAAAATGTTCTAGGTCCCTTTAGGTCTTTCCAGCCTGGAGGATATCCAATAATTTGGAAACACTTGTCTATAGTGTGGCGAGAAATCCACAATGAGAACACTTTGCCTTTTTCTTGTCTTTGTTTTGAAATTTTGGATTAAATCCTTGTCTAGCCAACATTGCCATGGATGAGTCAATGTGAGTCAGAATCTGTGGAATTGTGAAGAGTTCTTTGTGTCTCTTCTTGTAGCAATAATGAATAAATCTTTTAAAGAGAGGGTAAAGGAGAGGCCAAAAGCAACTGACTTCTGATTTGAGAGTAAGATTCATGTAGGCCTACAAGAAACTTGATGACATAATCTTGTTGTTGAATTGTAGCCATTTGAGTAGAAATATCACAAGAACACTTGCCACAAGAACATTTTATGATAGGCCTATAGTTAATATACTCATCCCATAGCCCTTTAAAAGATTTATAGTAAGCAGTGATTGACAGGGAGTCTTGAGAGATGGAACTGAGGGACTTATCAATGTGAAACACCCGAGGACCATCACTTCGAACATACCGAATTCGAAGCTCATCCTAGACCTCTTTTGCTGTAGAAAAATAGAGCAAACTCTGACGGATGTCTTTGGCTATGGAGTTTAGAATCCAAGAAAGGACTAAATTGTTGGCACGTTGCAAGAAGCATAAAGAAAAACGAGATGAAGGGGATGGCACTTCCAAGGATCCATCTATGAATGCAATCTTGTTCTTGACACTTAGAGCCATAGAGACTGCTCTACTCCATGATATGTAATTCTTGCCCGTGAACGGTTCGTAAACGATTACTGCGCCGAGGTTATCACTAGGGTGTAGGTAGAAGGGAGAGTTGAAATCATCAGCTGGATTCAAGGCAGGTCTCAATCCAAGAACCTCCATAATTGTTGATGAAACAGAGTTTCAAGAATCTTGAAAATGATTATTGATAAAGAATCAATATAGCCAAGTAACAGGCTATGGATATTCGATATAGAATCGAATAGAGTTGCAGCAGAAATGTAAAGAAAAATCAAACGATACTATATTAATTTCGGAAGAATGAAAGCGGGAGAGATGAGAACATCTTTGATGTGAAAGAAAATTTCTTATTATCAAAAGTGATTGTACATCTTTGTGACTTTACAAATATATAGATACTTTACGACTAATCTTGAACAAAGAAACTAACTAACAAAACTAACTCGAAACTAACTTTAACTACTATACAAAATATCGATTCTAACTAGATGTTGGATCTTTACAATTTCTACAATAACACTTCCCAATGGTAGGAATCAGACAATTTTGTTATAACATGTTGAAGAACACCCATTGCAGATGCTCTTAGGCTTTGTATGGGCTTTCTTTCCCACCAACATTTTCTTCTTTATTTTTTGGCTTCAAATTGGTTTGCAGATATTGATAAGTGTATGGGAGTTTCGCAATTATAAAAGTAAAATTGATTGTCACCTTCTAGCAATTGTTTTTTTTTTCGAGAAAAAAAAAAAGCAATTGTTTTTTCATGATTTCAAGTGCAAGCTTCTACATTTGTTTATACGTAGTTTAATCGGAATCTAAAATCTAAAAACATGTGGATGAGTGATTTTTTAGATTTCTAATTTGCTTCCGATTTTAATTAAAATAGGTAAAAGTACTTTTAAGTATTTTTATTCTAAAGAATATATTATTTACTTACAATTTATATATGTATTGTATATAAATTATCACGAGCGTGTAACTCAAACGATATCGTTCATCCTTTGCAAGGGTGTTGATCGGAATTCAAACCCTGACACTTTCAGTTTCTTAGAGATTTATCCCCTCAACTCCAACCACTTCTCTCAACTTATTGAAAAAGAAATGTACTGTGTACAAATTCAAATTGAAGGATGATTTAAAATCACACGCAAATGAAACATAATAATTTTACAACTTATTCATCCACACACATACACGAGTGTTTGTTTTGTGGAACGTGTATTATTGTGTACACATGAATGGTAGATGCTATACCTGATATACTCTCACTAGTTCTTACAAAAGGAATCAAGATCATTTGCTTGTAAATAAACTTTTAAAAAATACAATATCTATCAAATCCTCTTTAAATATAACCAGACCATGGTTGTCTGAACTTCTACTCCAACTTTGTAAAACCCTCTACTGAAACATCATATACTTGGCTTGTCCCAGAAGATGGCAAATCTGCTAAAAGGCTGTGAGATTCTTCATCTGCCACAACATCCTCTTCGGACACAATTGGATGTCTTTCGACATCATCATCATCAGGACTTAAAACGATATCTGTCTTAAACTCGATCCATCTCCGATCCTTTGCATGAATCAACGCAGGATATAAAGCAAATCCCAATAAGATTACAACACCACTAACTAAATAAGTCTGTGCGGACGCGAGACACATGACTAGAATGAGCAAGAATACGGGAGGCAAACAGAGGATTGTTGCGCCAAATGTTTCCAAGGGGACTTTGTAAGGTCTATGTAGTTCTGGCTTCTTTATTCTCAATTTGACGAAGGCTGCAAATTCGAATAGCATTCCGATAGCGTAGAGGAAGTTGAGGAATTCCAAGATTTCCTGAAAACTCATCCATGACAAGAGTATCACGCCACTTGCAGAACACAGAATGCTGAATGTGGGTGTCCCATATTTCGATCTGTGAAATTGGAAGTTGTCAAATGATTTGAAAACTCTAAAGATGAGTCTTTTGGTACAAACAAGGGACAATTACAAAAACCACCCTTGAGGTGTAGCCTAATTACAAAAATTCATTTTTTTAATTACAAATATACCCTTGAGGTATTACAAACACCCACTTGAGATTTGTATTTGTTTTATAAATTACCCAATAAGTGCAATTTGTAAGATAGAAACACGTGTCAAGGGGGTTTTCGCAATTTTGAAAGATAACCTTTTTTTTTTTGCTAATTAGGCTAATCTCGAGGGTAGTATTTGTAGTTATCCTCATAACCAATCCAAAAGTCCTCCATCTGAACTTGAATCCTTTGGTGAACTTATTTAAAAATCTTATAAGTTCTTACATATGTTTTAAGAGCTCGTAAGATGTTAGATCTTATCTTGAAAATAAGTTGTTGAAGTGCTTGGACAAAATAAGATGAACGACGTTATAAAATGTTAGTAATGACATTTTTGTAATTAAAGTGAAAGGACGTTGTTAAAATAAGATCTTATTTTGGAAAGGTGGGTTCCCCACCATTTCAAAAAAGATCTTATAAGCTCTTAACATCTTTATTTTGGGACCTAATAAGATCTTTCTAAAAAAAAAAAAAATTATTAAACACTTTTATGGAGCTTATGAGCTCACCTAAACACCCTCTCAGACAACACTGGCAAAAGATCAGTTTATGCTACAGCTGGGAACAATAAATGTACAAAAACAAATTAAGATGGCAAGTTTCCAAAAAATGACTAACAATGCACAACAAAGTTCCTGAAAAACTTCTGATATATAGTTATTCACCTCTACCATCATCGATCGTGTCACTCAAATAGAACCAGTGTAGTCAAAGGCGCTCGCCTCGCCGCCTAGGCGCACGAGGCGAGGCGTGCGATAGGTTCAGCGCCTGGGGTCACCCAAGGCGCACCAACTCGAGCTAGGCGGAGGAAAGGCGACCAAGGCGCTCGCCTTTGTTAGAGGCGCAACATTCAAGGCGTGCGCCTCAAGCGCTGTGGCACTTTTCCTTCTTTTTCTCTCTGCAGCTCATAAGATTTACTTTTCTCTATGGCTAAATGCAAACTGACTTTTTTTTGTTGTTGTACAGGCTATATAAATATATAATATGGATAGTGGAAGTGATAGTGGAGGTATAGACTATATAAATATATAATATGGATAGTGGAAGTGATAATGGGTCTGGGAATGCAGAAAAAAATGTTTAAAATGTCAGAATTGGAGTGTATTGAATGATTATGTATGTGATTTGAAAATATTATAATCTTATAGATACCATATAATATATAATATGGATAGTGGAAGTGCTAGTAGCAGCTGGAAATGCAAAAGAAATGTTTAAAATGCAAAAAAATGTTTAAAATTTTTAATATGGATAGTGCGCCTTGCTCGAGTTAGGCGAGCGCTTTTTTTGTCGCCTCGCGACTAGGGCGATATAGGACCTTGTCGCCTCGAGTGCGCCTTTACCGCTTTGACTACACTGAATAGAACGTCATTTGTTTTACACATCCTGGGAGAGCCACAAAAGTTCAACATGCAGTTTTTTGTTTGTGGCCTAGTAAAGATGATAACCTGGTTTTAAGGTAGAACCTATATATGCTTGTTGCAAAGATTTGCAGTTATTAGCAAAAATACCTTATAATCACCTAATAACCACTTAAACAACCGTTTATAGCAAATTTAGCAAGACTTCTCCAAAAAGCAACAAAATGGAACTAACAGTCAAATAAGAAAGATATAGCGACAAAAGAACAATAAATAACCTTGAAGCAAATACAGAAGGTAGCATCCCAATCTCACTCATCCCCAGAAGCTGGAACGCATCGCTGCTCATTTCCGCCTCAAACAACCCCATATTCGACAAAGCAGCCGCCGCTTGGATCCACCACTTCAACCAAGATCCACCGATCAACATTCCTATCTGCGCGAAATAACCGTCACTCCATTCGCCCGGATCCGTCTCAACCGCTCCAGTACCCGCAAGTAAAGGAACCAAATACGAACAAACCACCAAAACCACCGCCCCCAAAAGCGCCTTCGGAAAAGTCCTACTCGGATTCTCAACCTCCCCGGCCAACGTACTCGCGTTATCCCAATAATTCAAATTCCAAAACAAGCTATTGAAATATCCCCCCCAATCCACTTTCCTATAATCCATGACAATCCATCGGCCAGGCCTAATACGAGGAATCGACAGAAATCCCATAACAATAAATGGCAACAGGGAAAAACAGGCAAGCAAAACAGCAGAATATCCAACAATGTGCAATCCTCTGTAATTTAGGTACGTCAATGAAACAGTAATCCCTAACAGAGCTGGAATTCTAGCAATCATGTTGTTAAAGATTGGAAATGAATGTTTTAAGTAATCGAGGAATAGTACCGGGTAAAGGGCGTTATCCATAACCCCACTGAACCATTTCCAAAACCCTTCCTGAAATCCCCAAAATGGGCCGAAAGCTGATGATATCCAGAGCACATAGCCGCCGTTTTGGGGGAAACTTGTGGCGAGCTCGGCAGTGACTAGGGCTTCTGGGATGCTCCAAAATAGAGGGAAGATTAGAAACCCTAGCAAAGATAGAAGGGGCCCACCTCCTGCTTTGACTGAATCTTCAACCCCGAATGGACCACCGGAAACCTCGTAGAAGATTAGGGCAATCAGAGGTAATATTGTTAGCTTTGGATTTACCTTTGTGTTTGCTGTGTTCTTGGAGTCATTCACCATTCCCTCCTCACCCATACACACACAGAGAGAGGGGAGAAAGAGGGTCTGGAGATTGAACCCTAAAAATCACCAAAATCAAACTGAATGATTCTGATGGACTGTATTTTTCTGAGTGCTGATGATTATAGAGAAACTAAAATGGAGAAAAAATATCGACCCTGCAGAAAAGATTCTTCTTTCTGAATCATGATCCAAGATATGTTAAAATAATATTTATGATGATTCAAGAAATCAAGTATCACTGCTTGACTTTTGGTGACATTGTTACCAATCTACAGTTTGAACTTTTCTTAACTGAAGATTATTTGATGTTTTACTGCAAGAAACACGTGGTTCAGAGAGCAATTGTGATCCAAAACGTGCATTCAACTCTGCACGTTGCAACAGGCTACCAATTTTATGGGCTGATAAGTATGATCCCCACTAAATAAAGTCCATTAGGCCCTTTTCTTTTTCGTTTTATTTTTCATTTCTTCTAATTTTGCTATTTGGGCCTGTGAATATTGTGAAAGTATCAAAGGGGATTTAAAGCTTTTGACACAATTGCCCCACTTTTAAGGAGATAATGATAGTTTTTTATGTTTTTTTGGTACTTTTTTGGACAAATTTACGCTCTCGCCCTTTTTTACTCAAATTTATGCTCCCGCCAAATTTTTCGGACTTTTTGCGTTGTTGTTTCAAGATTGTTTCGAACATGTTTCAAACATGTTTCTTCCAATAAAATTGCAGTGAAAAAATAAATTTTGCCCCCATTAAATAATTCATTTTATACTCGAAATATTATAAAAAATCAAGAAATATACACATAAAACAACACATATTAAAACCAAACAAATGAAAATATTATAGAAACAACTTGAATAAAAAAACACAATTCAATTTTTTATCCAATACATGAAAACATAAAAAACATGGAAACAACCAATAAACAATATAGAAACAAACCATAAACAATATAGAAAACACTAGGGCTGATCAACAAAAAATCGAAAACCGCTAAACCGACCGAATCAAACCGCACCACACCACAATTGCTTATTTATTGCAAAAACTGCGATTAATATTTTTAATCTAAACCGCACCACATAATATCATGCAATTACAATTTGAAGTCTCAAACCGCACCAACCGCACTGCAAGTAGAATACTAAATATATATATATATATGATTTAGATCGGTGAGTCCACATAACTTAGGTGAGTACACGAGACCAAATCTGAGTCATTGATTTAATTTTTAAACGGTTGAGATTAATCGGTTTTACTATTATTTAATATGTAACTTAATTTAAAAAAGGACATCTTGGTAATTTTAATATAAATCAATTTTTGGGAGGGAAATTATTTTTGGTAGTGGGCTAAAATATAGAAAGGTTATGGACGTGTGGAATCCAAGATCTTGCATATCTTATTCTATTTGGTAAATGAAGAGTCATATCCATCCTTGTTACCCGCCTTCTACACTTCTCCTCCGCAAACAAGTTACGCCCCCTTTTTCGCCGCTAATCGTCATCACCATTTTTTCTTTCGCAAATCGTGAAATAACCATCCTTAAAGTGAGAAATAACCGTCCCAAGTCATAACCATATCCGACTTAACCCTTCGTGAAAAACCCCAAACCTTCTGATTCGAAAAATTCCCAAATCTTGGTCGAGAATCAAACTCCCCGCGTTGGCGAAAAATCGACATTGTGGTTTTTCCCAGGAAGAAGCGTTTTGGAACCCTCATTTTCGCTAAAGAATTCACCAAATTTTGTGAAGTTTTTTTCAACCCGTCAACAAAGTGTAGGTAGGGCAATATTTTATCTCGTTTTATTTCGTCTTTTTTATATTTTTATTGCATTTTTATGTAGAATTTTTAAATTATTGGTGGATTTGATTTTTAACATTCCATATTTTTTGTAAATATGCTTATGATTGTTATAAATAATGTTTATAAGGAGATGGAGGAAATTAGTATTTTCCTAGTTTTTTAACTATGGAGAGATTGTTTTATTGAGGTAAAATTGCCTATTGTTTGTCAATAACCATGGTCACATCTTTGTTTTTCACAAGTGTTGGTTGTCTCCGCTTTAATGAGACCACAATATCGCTTATGTATGTTTTATAGTATGCTTATATATATCCAAGTATGTACGAAATGGTTAGGATTTTCTTTGTGTTTTTGTTTTCAATTGTCTTTATTTTCCGGAAAAACGAAGTCCGGTAGAGTTAGCTCTTATGGGATTTTTAAATACATTTTTGTTCTTTGATAATTATGCATTTCCCACCCTTTTTCAAGTCCGGTAGTTTTGCATGTTCATTACGTGTAATGCTTATTGGTGTTGATAATTATGCTTACTCACATTCTATATCATGCTTACTTATCTTATATAGTATGCTTAAGTTTTTTTTAATATGACTCGGCTAAATGACTATTTGCCACCTTATTTTTGTCGGTGTTTCTTTTGGAAATGGCTAATGAGAGCAAGAAGAGTAAGGGAACATTGGATAAAGTGAGCAAGAAGAGGAAGGCGGCGATACCCAACGAATGATCTTAGGGAGACGGTAATGGGATGAGTGAAGGAGTTTGCCAAAACGAAATAAGATCACTCGAAATGTTTTATTTGTTTTGTACTTTTTAGTGATGTTTGAAGTACTTTTTAGCGATTTTTGGACACGGTAAATTTGCTTGGTCTTTGAAGTACTTTTTAGTGTTGTTTTGAATGTTTTTTTATTAGTGCTTATGTAAGCAGAATTCAAGTGGTAAATATGCAGAATTTTACTCTATTGTAAGCAATCATTTTCATGGTATGTTATAATGTTTCTCGCATTACTTCAAATATTTTTTAAGCAGTGTTCTTCTTCTTTGTAAGCAGAAATCAACTGCACTGTAAGCAATATTCAAATGTTTTATCTTTTCAATTATACAAATATTTCGTAAGCAATATTCAAACGTTGCGCAAGCAGAAGTCAATTGACTTGTTAGCACTATTTTAAATATTACAACTTATCAAGTATCACATACTTATAGCAGTATTCAAATGTGTTTAAGCATGATTCAGATGTTGTGCAAGCAGATTTTAATGTTTTTGTAAGCATGTATATCATGTTATTTTATATTGTTCGTAAATAAGCAAAGTGCAAGGTAATAAAAATTAAACAGGCAGTCACAATATTTATTATCGAGCACATGCCATTTTTTTTAGTTTCAAGGAACAAATTTTAGGTCTATGAAAGAAATAATTATATAATCTAAAATAAACCTAAAAACAAGCTATAAAATATGAATAATTAAGCAATATCAAATGCTTTAATAAGCGATCTCAAACATGTAATCCAAAAAAAAAACATCAACTACTTGTCGCAAGTTCGCTTATTGTGCGAGCCTATTTCTCCGCATTTCCCACAACGTCTCTTCATTTCTTGCCAAATTGACCTTTATTACTTTCTCCTTCCGACTATGAAGTCGGCTCTTGACTCATTGCCGCTCCCTTTTTTTGGCCTGTGTTGGCGGCAACACTACAATGCCTAGCTTGTCCCCAACGAATCCTTTGATCAATATTTGTTTGTTCACCGAACGAGAATCGATTTGTTGATCCTTCAAAGAATTGTTCTTTATGATCTTTTATGATCCTTGACAGGGCTTCAATCTTGGACACGAAGAATTGAATTTCATGCCTCAGCTATATGTTCATAATTATAAGCATATTAGTATTCACCCATAAGCAATATTATTGATACGAATAAGCAACTTTCTGGGTAACTATGAAGAAAAAAAAACGGGGACGAGGAACTGAATTTTAGGTGTTCGAAAGAATGTTGATACTCAAAAGCACATTCGTAGGCAATTAAACGCACATTTATCATCACGAATAAGCAACTCACTGGGTAAACATACACAAAAAATTGGGACGAAGATAAGTCTTTTTCTGGACTACCAAAATGTTCACATTTGTAAGCATGTTATTTTCCAGGCATAAGCAATATGACAGACACGCATAAGCATATTGATGGGTAACAATTACACAAAAAAAATAAAAATGATTGATCGAATCACTGATTTTAGGAAAAATTACGAATCAAATTTTAAAAAGGATTGAGTAAAAAATGGACAATGTAAACAATCTCAAGGCAAGAAAAAGTGTTACCTTGTTCTTCATTAGTATTGAAGCATTCTTCATATGTGTCATCCATTTTTTTTTCTTGATTCAGCGTTGCAAATGAAGAGTTTTCTGTGAATTGGGGGAATATCTCAGTTGCAGAACACGGTGGAGAAGGTGACATGAAGTGGACGATTTATTCCAATAACAGATTTGGTGGACTTTGATTGTAACTCATCCTATTTTAGTGGGATTTACTAGATTTAGCTACCACAACTTATTATTATATGGACTAATTTACCCTCCCATTGACTTTTTCGAATAAATTATCAGCATTAAGCAAGATTAATCTCAGCCATTGGAATCAATATATTTGTGGCTTGGATCTGGTCCTACGCACTCATATAATAGGGGGGTCCTATATAATCCTCCCCATATATATATATTCTATATATATTGTTACATTTCTCTTAATCTATAGTATATTTGTGTATAATTCAGTATTGTTATATTTAATTATTTTTCACTGGTTTATTGTGGGTATATTAGTCAATTTACTTAATAGTTTAATACATCAAAGTCTTCATTTTTTGTTATGGATGTAAATTATATTATGAGATTTATGTTGGAGAATTTGTGACATAGAGATTGAAATATTAAAGTTATGGGAGAGTTTGCAAAAACTTATGCTCTAAAAAAATAATTTATTTTAGTAAAAGTAGTAGTTGGGAATCAGAAGTTGCTAGAATTTGAAAAATAAAATTAAAAGTTGAGAACCAGAAGTTGAGATTGTTCGTGAAGACGTTGTAGAGGTGCTTATTTGTTTATAAAAATCAAATTGGGAGCAGAAACAGAAATCTAAAGCCCCCCTCTCCAATCCAAAGCAGAATCAGAAGCAGAAGTTGACACTTGCAAACACTAAAAAGTGCTTTTTAAGCCAAAATATAAGAAACACTTTTTTTTAGCGATTTTTTTTTAATGTTTTAGAGATCTTGGTTGGAGAATTTCAAATAAATTGAAAGATACAGGGTTCGAACCCTGGTTAACACCCTTATAAAGGGTTACTGATACCACTTGAACTACAAGATAGTGGTCACCTTTTTTTTTAGTGATTGCAGACACTCTCTATATCTATTAGATTCAACTATTATATGTTATTGAAGTTGTTATAATATTCAATTTAGGAAATTACAACATATCCTTAACTTTTAAATAATCGAATGATAAGTTTATTTTTGCTAATTTTGATTGTCCGTATAATATTCACGATTGTACGCTAAAACCGCAAAACCTCCCGAAACCATTGAAAACTGCATGTTTGTTTTATTCTAAAAAACCACGACTTGAAATCAAACTTGCGGCCGAACCGCACTTAACAATTCGGTTTGAAAATATTGAAAAACCGTCCAAACTGCGTCGTGATCACCCCTAGAAAACACAATATAAGCAAAAAGAATTAAAAATAGGCAAAAATTGTATTTAAACATCGAAAACTACGTGGAAACAACAAAGAAACATTAGAACAACATTAAAAATGGTATGGAAATAACACAGAAACAACGTAAAAATATTAAAATGCCACATGAATAAAAAGAGCTTAAAAATAGGTAAAAATCTGTATTTACACATTAAACACTACATGGAAACAACAAAATTTTTATTAGAACAACATTAAAAATATTATAGAACTACACAGAACCAATAAAAACAATGTACAAAATAATATATGAACAAAAAAAGTATAAAAAATAGGTAAAAGTTGTTTTGAAATATCGAAACAACAAAGAAACAAATCGAAACAACATATATAACATATAAAGCAATACATGAACACAAAAATTCAAAAAAAACGTAAAAATAACCAAAACATATGCAGGAGCGTAAAAAAAAGAAAAAAAAAAATAGGTACAAAAGTGATAGTAGCGTATTTTGTGGTATTTTTACCGGAAAGAGGGTATTTTATGTAATTTTCCCGGGGATTTATTCTTGGGAGAGTTAAAAGATTTCTCGAATAAAATCATCGGATTATCATGTAAAGCAAATTTGGAATAAATATAGGGATCAATCTTATGCTCCAATGGTAGAAGTTTATACTGCCATGACAATGGACCGAGTTATGAATGTATATGTCCCATCCCCTGCTATCCCTATTCTACTAAAAAAATTGGAACAAATATAGGGATGAACCTTATGATCTAGCAGTATATGCTTGCACTGTCACGCGATTGATCCAAGTTATGAGTGTGTGTCCTCTCTCTTACTATTCCCATCCCACTGTATTGAAAAAAGGAATAAATATAGGAGATTGATTTTGTATCACTCCAAGTAGTTGAACTGGATCGCTGTTTGCATCACAAACAAATATTATAGCTGCCTATGGTTTACCCGACGAAGATCCTCATACACTCAAGTGAGTTATAGAATAGAGAAAAAATCTAGAAACTTGAGATCTAGTAATTACATAATGAATTTCGTACCTTTCAATCATGATGGTCATCGATATTCATAAGCAAATAAGTGGGGCCTCATTTGGTTTATTATCCATTTTTTTTCCTTTTTTTTTTGAGAAATTATCCAAATCAATTTAAATAACAAGTATTACCCACATAATTAACTGTACTGAGCCTTTATTTATCTTATAAATCGTATACTTTTTGGGCTTGGCCTATTGGGCCTATCCAAATTATAGTCCACCAATCCGATTAAATTTTTATATTATTTCAGATAGTTAAGCCTTGTTAATTGGAATTCAACTCGGGTCAAATTCAAGAAGATAGCATTATTTTCTTCACAACTTTGTACCCAATCGACAAAAATGTCCGAAAATCCGCTTCAGCTTCTCTTCCAAGCGTTTGGCAAAGTTTCGGAGTGTGTCCAGACCCATCTCTCCCAGTTTGTTCTACGACCCATCGGATCTTCACCCTCACCCAGCACAAAAAACCAGAGCCCCCTTGTATCTCTCTCCTCACACTCCACCCCCGACTCTCATCTTCTCCAACCCGGCGAAATCCTTATAAAGGTTTGCCCCTTTTTGCTATTTCCATATTTACTCATTCTGTGGTTCTTTGCTTTTCTGTAGAGCGAACTTCCGGAGAAAGTATACCAACTGTTTGATACATGTCCTGAATGGCATTTTATTCCCCCCAGTTGTGGGGTTGGTTGGGTTGGAGGGAATGTGAGGAATTTAAGATTTTGCTTTAAGGGATTTCATCAATTGGCACTTAAGGTGAAATCAACGAATTGTATATACAGTGTGTGGATGTGCAAATGTTGTTTTGTGCTTGTGGGATGTGTATTCTTTTAGTGTTTTGTCTTTCTTGTTCGTTAGCTTCGTTTCTCTAGCAGCCATTTCTTTTCTTAATTTCAATGTTCTTATCAGGCAGCTCGGATTTTGTTATAAATTGGTAATCAATACACAAAAAGTGATCATTTAGATTCATTAATTCACATAATTATTAAAGTTCAGTTTCTTCCACTTGAATATGAGCCTATAAGAGATATGTATTCTTCACTCCACCAGCATATATGTGATCTGCAGCAAAAATTACCATGCTGGTTCTGTTGAAATGCAGACTGGTACGTCATATTTAATGATCAGATACAAGTATGATCAAATTTTTTTCAGGGAAAGTCTTCCGGTCCTACAACAAAAGAAGAACTTGGAAGAGCCACCTGGACTTTTCTTCACACTCTTGCCGCTCAGGTTTTTCAGTAGAATTTTACTCTTTGAATTTCTGTTCATATTTTCTTGGAAATCGCACACTTGTTATTCATTCTTTTTCTTATAGAAAGCCATTAATTACCAAATGCCTTTCTATGACATTCCCTTATCTTTGTATTGCATTTAATTCCTTTTAATATGTTTGGTTATTGATACATTTTATGAGAGACATTGTTGCCTAATCTTTGTGTTGATTGTCAAGGTTGTTTCTTGTTTTTTCAGTATCCGGATAAGCCAACTAGGCAACAGAAGAAGGATGTAAAAGAACTGGTATGGTTGTTTTACATTGTCCAAGGTTCGGCATATGTGTTGAAAGAATGACATGTTTCTTCTCACTTGTGATATCATGTTTATTATGAGCACTAAGTGTGTTGATTCTGCAAAATTACTGTAAATCCTGATCATACATGTCTAGTAATTTTGTTTTTTAATCAATTGTTATCAGAGCTTAGACTTCTTGTGTTCTCTGGGAGTTGCATCTAAAATGATACTTTGTTCATTTTTTTGTTCTTGGAACTAATTATTTATTCTAAAATGTTAGAATCACTACCAAAGAAAAGAATACCAATTTAAGTCACTAACTGTAATATAAATAGGTTCACCGAAATAAAGTCGTTCAGCAGTTTAAACGTCAGTTTTGCATGTCTCATGCAGATGGCAATATTATCTCGCTTGTATCCTTGTAAGGAATGTGCAGATCACTTTAAAGAAGTTATAAGGTGCATATTCTCTCTCTCTCTCTCTCTCTGTGTGTGTGTGTGTGTGTGTCTCTTGCAGAAACATTTTTTTTCCTTTTGTCTATGTTTTCCTTTTTTTTTTTTTTTTGGAAATTCTAGTAGTTTTGGCATATATAAGACAAAATCACAATTGAAAACACGGACGGTTATTGGTATTGTTGTGGATATGCCGAGTTGTTTGGCTGTGTTCTGTAGTCACACTCTCTGGGAAAGAATTGTTGCCTTTTAGTTTTAGGAAACGTGGCTACCTTTGTGGACAAGGCAAGCGGGCATCAGCTGAGCCAAAATCAAACTTGAAACATGGCATTTTAAGTATTATGAATCTGAAAATTTAAACTATCTTTAGGCATAGAGAAGTGTGCAATCCAACAGTTATGCCATTCAAATTAATAAACATCTACCACTTTTCACCATCCGATCACTAAAACCAGCCAGGCTGAACAATAGAACTTAACTACAGTTTTTGCTATTTCCGGTTGGAGGAATCTGGAATCGAATGATCTTGCTAATCTACGCAAGGACTAGAGAAAGTTCTGAATCTTCTGGTAACAGAGTTAATACTAATTCCAAAATTTGTAATGCTTTGTTTCTCCTCAAAGATGTATATGGGTGTCAATTCTTTTAGTTCACAAATACGGGGATATAATTTTTGAAGATAACTGTTTCTTATTTTTTTAATTAGGCTATAAATCAGGGGTAGTTTTATAATTATCACTTTTGTTATATATGTGAATTTTATAAGTTTCTATCTCCAGTATCTTTTACGATGATTTTATGGCTTGATGCTTAGAGAAAAACGAAATAGGACCAATAGATATTTTTAATGGCTTTCGAGTACATATTATTTAAAAATTCCAATTGATACATATTTCTATGAATTCAAATGTTATGCAGAGCAAACCCTGTAGAGGCAGGATCACATCATGAGTTTTCCCAATGGTTATGCCATGTCCATAATGTGGTTAATAGAAGGTACCTTTTTATTACCGTCTCTTTATAATATTTCACTTCCTATGTGCTTAACTAGAGAAAAGGAGTGAAAATCGAACTAAGCTACTCGATGCTCGACTCAAGATCGATCATTAAAAGAGGTTGTTTGAGCTCCGTTCTCGATATAATATAAAAAGCTCGTCTCGAGCTCACTCGGTTAGGAAAAAATGGGTTTTGTAACAGAAAATTATATATGAGGGAAATTATTATAAAAGTGTGGTGGATTTGTGGTTTGTTAAACTTTTAAAGTTGGTCGTTGATTGAATTCACGACTAAAGCTTAGTCGTGATTCAAATCAAACTCAACGATTTTTTTTTTTAAAATCTGGAACCCAGTCGTTATTCCAAATAACAACTGGGAAATTAATTTTTTTTATTGTAGTGACAGTCGTTAATTCGATCAACGACTAGAGAATTAGATTATTCTCTAGTCGTTAATTAAATTAACGTCTGGAAAAGATAATTAAAAAAACAAAAATTCGTTTATTATAGGTAATTTAAAAAAAATAAAACTTCGTTGTGATTATAAAACGGTAGATTTTTACCGCTAATAATCGTGAATTGAGACAACGATTGAGATTTTCTAAAATTTAATCAAAAAAAGTGAATGTGTAGTAGTAATTGAATAAAAATGATTAGATGATAAAACATATCAATATTATGCATGCCTTGGCAATTCACATTAATATAAATGTGAAATATAAATACCGAGAGAATACACAATAAAATGATGATACAATATTTGTCTTGACACTACCAATATTGCACATGAAATACAACAACAAAAATCCTAATAATTGTGCCCCGGTCAACATTTATGATGTTGTTTCGGCGTGTACTTCTACGCTAGTTGCATCTATATGCTCATTTGGTTGAATAGACTATGCATCATCATCATCATCATCATCGTGGTAATCGCAATCGCTAGCTTCTTTGGCCAAAATGCGATAGATGATGTATGAAATTCATTGCGCCTAAATTTGGATTGATCATAATCTGAGAAATTCTGGAATGACATACCAATATCGGACTGTAGAAGTAATGTATATGATGTCCATGATGGTCCACTAACTGGAGGCGTGAAAAAATATGAGTCGGCCCGTGAATCTTTAGGGGAACGTAGTAATCCCCATTATACCCGTGAGATGGACCGACCATATATGAAAATAAGATCAAAATAGCTTGACACCTGAAACATATATCTAAATTATGTGAATAATGTTAATATTTATACCATGATCTATCTGAGGTGGGGATCTCGAAGGACCAGCCATGTGTATATCGGGGGTGCAAATATGGTAGGCATGTACTGAGTGGTCGTCGTGGTGTCTTCGGCAGGGGCCTCTATCAGTAGGTCTTTGCGCAGTGTTTCGAGACAAGCGAATATGTTTCACTTTATCACTGATATCCATAACAACTCTCCGTAGATCGTCATTTGTCGCATGTGTTGCACCAAGCCTCAATCATCTCATCCAATTACTCTGAAAGTAAATATAGTTTTGTATAAATAATTTTGAATGTCCTAATTATATGCAAGCATTACATATATAAATAATTTTACAGTGGCATCGTGAGCTGTAATATCCGATGGCTGGCATCCCGTTTCCATCTCAAGATGTGATGGAGAAATATGTAATCGTGTAATGCAACGGTACCACTCCATGTATCCGTCCTCTATACTACTACCACCATTAATCTAGTAGCCCTAGATTCGTGAATTAGCTCTATTATGCCAATAATTTACTCAACCATCGTGGTAATTCGATCATGCCACTCCAGTTCTCCCCCTACGAGTTACGCCGTGTAACATCTCATGTGAATGTGATATAGCCTCTGGTATACCCTGTGGCATACCAGACTGACGGATCACTCGATTAGGATGGTGTATCTCTACTATGACATATATAATAAGTGGGCACTGGCTCATCCAATTATCTGTGATGCATCTTTTGCCAAGAATAGATATATCGGACGAGTTCAGGTCATATGATTCCCAAGTCCACTGCCAAAAAAAAGGAATTCAAATTAATATTAATTTAAACACTTCTTATAGAAATATTTTAAATACTTACTTGTGCCTCTGTTAATCGATCAAACATCTCCTTATATATTTGTGCGAGTGGATATAGTATGAGTGAACTTGTGATTAGAAGTTGTTAAAAGACCGGGCGGGCCGGGCTTTTCAAAAAAAATCAAAGCCGAGGCCAAACATACCCTGCCGAAAAATGGGAACCCACTGCCTATAAACGAAAAGACCTTTGAAAAAGTCGGGCCTCATTAGCCAGCCTTTTGAGGCCGACTTTTGAGGCCGACTTTTTCGGGCTTGAAAAATAGAGCTCAGCCCATTAGAAAATCGGTGGTTGGTTCGTGGCCGGCCCACGGAATTAATGACTCTACTTGTAATGTTGTACCCATCTGAAATAATTTAAATAAATGAATAAGTGAAATGCATCTCATTATGAACATGTAGATAGAAATATGCAAAAAACACGTAGTACCTAGCACCGTACGGCGACAGTGGCAACTGGAGCTCATCATCAACAATCACAGGACCCATCGATTTCATAGATCGTACAAGTTCGGGCACTATACTTGATAGGCGAGAACAAGCCCAAATCTGCAGTATATCCAATGGCTCCACCTATAATGTGTTTCTATGTCTCAGAAGCACTGCACAACTAACGGTACATGAAAGATAACACAACACTAGCCCAACTGAACCCCTTTGGTACCGCCCCTAACATCCTCAAAGTCTTTGCGGTATAGTAATGATACACTATTACCGGTGGTATCGTGTATCATCAAAGTACCTAATAAAATCAAGGCACACCCGGACATCCGCTTAATCAACCCACAGGTGTCATCCCCTCAAAATGATTACGCAGATGTTGTAATTAAGATAGTGACTTTCCTCTAAAGTCTTCTTCCAAATCAGGTCTAAACCCTAAATAAAGATGAACATAATCTGCCCACTATGACTTAGTAGGAGATCATCATATAACACTACATCACCTTCAATAGGCAATCCCCAAATGATGGCAACATCTTGTAAAGGATCAGTAGCCTCATGACAAAGCGCAAATGAAATATAATAATATATGTGCCTCTGGTCTCCATCTCTCTACTAATGTTGTAATCAGATGACAATCGATAGTCATCGACCCACAACGAGCAACTCCGTAGAACCCCCATCGATATAATATGGCTAAAACATGAGGATGCAACACCAACTTTCGCCTCCTATAACTCGAAAAATCCCCCCCAAAGACGAGGATAGTGTTCTTTTCCGTGCGTTGTGATGGGGGGATTTTTGGATTTTTAGAGGAGGAGAGGTTGGTGTTGCATCCTCGTGTTTTAGCCATATTATATCGGGGTTCTACAGAGTTGCTCGTTGTGGGTCGATGACTATCGATTGTCATCGATACAACATTAGTAGAGTGATGGAGACCAGACACATACATTTCATTTGCCTATGGTGTGGCTACAATCACGCGATGAGGATATTGCCATCATTGGGGGAACCACCAGCCGAATCTAACATCCTCAAAGTCTTTGCGCAGGTATAGTAATGATACACTATTACAAGTGGTATCGGTATCATCAAAGTACTAATAAAATCGAGGCACACCTCGGACATATCGCTTATCGAACCTCAGGTGTGTCATCCCCTCAAAATGATTACGTGGTGTTGTAATTAAGATAGTCGACTTTTCAAAAGTCTTCTTCCAAATCAGTCTAAAACCCTAAATAAAAATGAACATAATCGCCACTACGACTTAAAGACGCCGGAGATCATCATATAACACTACATCACCTTCAATAAGCGATCCCCAAATGATGGCAACATCTTGTAAGGTATTTGATCCTCACCAATAAGGCAAATGAAATATAATAATATATGTGCTTCCTGGTCTCCATCTCTCTACTAATGTTGTAATCGGATGACAATCGATAGTCATCGACGAACGCAGCAACTCAGTAGAACTCCCATCGATATAATATGGCTAAAACATGAGGATGCAACACCAACCCTTTCGCCTCCTATAACTCCAAAAATCCCCAAAGACGAGGATAGTGTTCTTTCCGTGCGTTGTGATGGGGGATTTTTGGAGTTTTAGGAAGAGGAGAGGGGTTGGTGTTGCATCCTCGTGTTTTAGCCATATTATATCGATGGGGGTTCTACAGAGTTGCTCATTGTGGGTCGATGACTATCGATTGTCATCTGATTACAACATTAGTAGAGTGATGGAGACCGAGACACATACATTTCATTTCATTTGCTTATTGTGTGGCTACAATCACGTTACCAGGATATTGCCATCATTTGGGGATTACCTATCAAGGTCATGCAATGTTATCTCGATGATCTCGGCGTCTAAGTCGCGAATGGGCGATTATGTTCATCTTTATTATGGTTTAGACTTTATTTGAAAGAGGACTGTAGAGGAAAGTTGACTATCTTAATTACAATTTTGCGTAATCATTTTGAGGGGATGACACACCTAGGGTTCAGATTGAGCAGTATGCTCGAGGGTGTGCCTTGATTTTATTAGGTACTTTGATGATACCCGATACCACTGGTAATAGCGTATCATTACTATACCTACAACACTTTGAGGATGTTAGGACGGTTGGTAGGTTTAGTTGGGCTAGTGTTGTGTTATCTTTCATGTACTGTCAATTGCGCAGTGCTTCAGAAACACACTATAGATGGAGCCATGGTCATACTGCAGATTTGGGCTTGTTCTCGCATATCAAGTATAGTGCCCGAGCTTGTACCATCTATGATATTGATGAGTCCTGTGATTGTTGATGATGAGCTCCGATTTGCCCCCCGCCGAAATGCGGTCTTTAGGTATTACGTGTTTTTTGGCATATATCTATCTACATGTTCATAATGAGATGCATTTCACTTATTCATTTATTTAATCTATTTCAGATGTGTACAACATTACAAGTTCACTCACACTGCTAGCCACTCAGTACGAATATATATGAAGATGTTTGATCAGTTAACAGAGGCACAAGTAAGTGTTTAAAATATTTCTATAATAAGTGTTTAAATTAATATTAATGTGAATTTTTTTTTTGCCAGTGGATTTGGGAACCATATGACTTGAACTCGCCCGATATATCCACTCTTAGCAAAAAGATGCCTCACGAGATAATTGGGTGAGCGAGTGCCCACTTATTATATATGCCGTAGTAGAGATACACCATCTAATCGAGTGACCCGTCGATCTGGTATCTAGAGGCCATATCACATTCACGTGAGATGTTACACAACGTAACTCATGGGGAAAAGCGGAGTGTACATGGTCGAATTACCACGATGGTTGAGTAACTTCTGCGGCATAACAGAGCTACTTCACGAATCAGGGCTAGATTAATGGTGGTAGTAGTATAGAAGACGGATACACGGGTGAGTGGTACCGCGTTACCACGATTATTCATTTCTCCATCACATCTTGAGATGGAGCGGGATACACCCATCGATATTACACTCACGATGCCATTGTAAGATTATTTATATATGTAATGCTTGCATCTAATTATGACATTCAAAATTATTTATACAAAACTATATTTTCTCATGCATGTCGCAAACTATGCCACGTCTTATGATATGAAATGTGGTAGCCATATTTATCCTTCACCATATGTTGGACGTATTTGATGTCATATGCTGGATCAATGCCGACCATGCCCAATAGATTATCGACAATTCTATTTTTACACAAATTCCTATGATCCTTAGGTACAGAATTCATAAGACAACTGTGAGGAGGCCCAACTTCGTGATTTCCCATACAGACAATCTTTTGACAAAACTAGACCGCAACCACCAATTGCATTGTTCAGGTGACAAACTTGCTGATATAACTCCTCCATGATTTTGTTTGCATACAACTTTCCACACAGTTGGAGTATTCTCAACAACTCAATAATCACGGTTTGCGTGGCGAACTGAAAAATCTTTAACAACAGATTGTCTTTGAAAACCATACCTCTTTTCAACACACCTTTATCTGCGTCATAGTACAATGCCAGATGAGGAACGTCAATTGAATCAATATTGATTTCCTCTTATGATGACTTGAAAAAAAGGTAAGTCTCTATATGGTGTGCAGACGGAATCCACGACCTGTTGCGATTTATTGCCACCTCCAATAGATTGTGAATCAGGTGTACAATTATCACCATCTTCATCTTCATCATCCCTGTCATTTTCATTTTCGCCTCATCCATCTTCGCTCGGTTCAAAATTTAAAATTTCATGAGCCCCATGATCATCGAGGTTAGATTCATGCTCTGTTGTAAAAATCCCCGCCTACCCCGATTAATCCTCGCGCCAGCGCTAGGCCTCCCTTGCTCGCTTTCACGATTTTTTTTTTTCCGATTAGGTCCGCCTAATCTCACCTAACCCCGCCAGCGCTAGCCCTGATCTGCGCTTAGCTAGCTAGCGCTAGCGCATTTTACAACATTGGATTGAGGTAATAATCTATCAATGGGGTGATAGAATTGAGAAGGTCGTGTGTTCAAATCATTAGTAACAACAATATTAATTATTTGCATCGAACAGAGCTTCAAGTGTCTTGTCCCCATAATGTAAGATGCGTATTGATGATATTCATTTTCTAAAGGGATATCGACACACCATTATAATGCACTTCTTCATCTTGATAAAGATATCTACGTTCTATTTCGTCCGAATCAAAGGAAAACCACAAGTCTCGGTTGGTATTAAGCGCAATGACTCGTGACATGTTATCACAAGATATTTGCGGATACTTTCAAAGCAAATAACAATTTCTATCTATACCCAAAATATCATGTAGTATAGATATTAAACTGTCCAAATTTGTCGTTCGAGATATTCTAGTGGCTCCAACAACAGGGCAACTATAATCGACTTAATAGAAATTTTCAATCAATATTTGACCTCCGTAATAAACAATCACGCCAATGTAATTTGAATTTGGCATATCTTCGAAAATACAAATATAACCCTAAATTAGCAAAATAATACTAACTCACGTACAATATAACAAACATGCACAATATAACAAAAATTACGTATAAAATAGAAAACAAGCAACATATAATAATTTCATGCAAAAATTCAAATTTTCATGTTATTAAGAAAAACATAAAATTGGCTTAAAAAAATTATATGAACAATTTACCTATAAAAATGTTGTTGCCTGTCGTCTCTCCTTCTTTCCAACCGCTGCCCGGATGTCGGTGACCCCCAACTCGAATGTGTGTGCTGGTGTGTGTGTGAGTTGGGAGGAAAAAAAATGCAGAGGGAATTTGTATGTGTAATGCCCAGACTGTGGAATGAGTATGTTGAAGATGGGAGGAGCAATTTATAAGCCAAAAAGAGCAGTTTGGAATTTTTTTTTTTTTTAAATTTTAAGTCCTGTCAGGGTTGCCAGTCACGACTGGCCAATCTGCCCAATTCGCGGGATTTGACAACCCGCTGACAATTTTTTTTTTTTTTGATTTTGAATTCCAGTCGTGATTTGAGTACACGATTGGAGAATATTTTATTAAAAAAAGTAAAAATTTCCAGTCGTTGTTTCAAGTAACGACTGTGTTTCAGAATTAAAAAAAAAGAAGTTTTTCAATTGAGTCGTTGATTGCAGTAACGACTCGGCTTGAGTCGTAGATACAATCAACGATTGACTTTAAAGTTTTAAATGTCCCCAAATCTACCATATTTGTGTAACAATCTTTGAAAAATACAATTAACCGTTAAAAACTCGTAAAAATCAATATATTGTGTAAAAATATGAAACTATTCAAGCTAAATTAGTGTTCGGTTCGACTAAAGCTTGTCTACACAGCTAGTGGAGAACCGTTTGATTCATTTCTAAATTGTCAAAATTTTGTTGCTCTTGTTTGTACAGCCTAGGCAAGGTTGTATTTCCATGTGAACGAGTTGATGCACGGTGGGGCAAGTTAGAGTGTGAGCAGCGCGCATGTGATCTACATGGGACTTCAATTTTCAATGGAGCAAAATGAAGAAGTACCATATTGCTCGCTATGGGCAAAATTCTTTTGGTTGAGGTTTAATATTCCTTTGACGAATTCTATTGTATTCGTTTCGAGGTAATGTATAATAGGATCGATATTTGGAGTGTAAATATTGATATTCTTGTGGAGCTAATAGTTATTTCTCAAACAACAGGTCTCTTGTGAAATGGTGTGAGACTGTGACACCATGCGATGGTGATATTTTTAGTGTAAAAGTGATACTAATTTAAGTGTATTTAGATAAATATCACTTTTTACACTAAAAATATCACTTTTCACCCTAAAAATATCACGTCTCAAGAATCAATCACGTCTCACATAAATTTTTGTGTTTCTCAAAAATAGTTATTTAAGATTACTTTTCTAAACTCTTCTTTTTGGTTAAAATGTACATATTACCAAATGATGCTTAGATAAGGAGACAAGTTTATTTCTCTAAATAAACGTAATCTCATCTATAATATATAAACAAGACAAACTGTCCTAATTGCAGTGATTTAAGAAGCGCTAGGCGCTAGTCGGGCGGTAGGCTAGGACCTAGCGCCTAAGTGAAGCCTCAGCGGGGTTAGGCGGATTTGGGCGAGGTTAGGCGGGGTTAGGCGGGGGCCTAATCGGAAGAAATATGTAAGCGGAAAAGGAGAGCCTAGTGTCTGGCGGAGATTTTAGAATAATGCCTTATTGAACTCTATATTAATTGTGCTTAAGCTCTAATTTTATGATTTAAAGGTAATATTTTTTGACAAATAATTGTTATGTTTCTCACATATAGTTGGTATTTTAATGATGACAAAAATTTGTATGAGAGGTCTCATGGGTATTTTCCATGAGACGGATCTAAATATAAATAAAATTTGATATTTGTTTCTAGTTTAGAAGGTATTTATAAAATAAAGATAAATCTCAAAGATGTAGTTGTAATAATGTAGGGGAAATTATAAAGCCAGAAAATAATTTAATATCAATTAGATCAAATCACATAGATATAAAAATATTAAAAGAATCATTATAGACCGAATTCCAATTATAATATTGTTCTCAATATGTATTTGTATGTCTGTGTATTATATGAATATACACATGAAGATAATAAAATCATTTCCTTATTCAGGAACAGCATGAAAAAACTTACATATACTCATTCAAGTTTTACACGGGTTAATAAAATAATAAATATTGGAAACATTGACGTTTATTATGTAACAACATTATTATTATTATTATTAAAAAGAAAAAGAGGGAAACAAAAAGGAATATTCTATTGACCAAGCACGTGTCAAAAGTCCAAAACACCCTTGAGCGCCATTCTTATTTCCAAATCAACATTAGGTTTTGGGGTGCTCATATAAAAATATAGATATTTGCAAACCTCAGAAGAGTCTGCGAGTAGGAATTTCATAGAGTCATCGGCGGCTTCTGATTGAGCAGAAAGAAGAAGATGGGGCACTCCAACATCTGGAATTCTCACCCTAAAAACTACGGCCCTGGATCCCGCACTTGGTAACTCCATTTCTCAATCTCTGTTTTAGTGTTGCATTTCGTTGTGATTTAAATCTGTTATTGATTTGTTACTGCTTATATATTTTGTGGATTTGTTCTTATAATCGGGTGACATTGATGTGACAAGTGCGTAATTTATTTGGGCAGGACATTTATGATCCTAGTTTTAACTTTTAAGCAAAATATGCCTGCAAATAGTATTCAGCTAATTAGAACGAGATGAGAACAGTGGTGCTAATAACTTGTGGTTTTCTACGCAAAGTTGGTCAGAATAAGAATTAAGAGACTGGACTTAAGAGGGTGGTGGATTTAATCATTTAATAGATTTTATAAGTGTTTTTAAAATTAAAAAGATGTTTTTCCAATTATGATACTATATCCTATGTTGAGAACTCATGAAATAAGATCAAGAAGTTAATAAGAAGTTAGGGAATGTCGATTTTGTGATTAATTGTTCAATATTAAAGGAGTTTATTTTGGGAGTTTATGAGCTCATTTACTAAAGAAACCAAACATTATAACTTTATAAGTTCATTCAGACACCCTTTTAATTTGGGCTAGTGGTGGATTGAAATTTATAAAATTGAGAGTAATACTGATAGGCCATCAAGGCCAAGATCCTAACTCCACCACAGAAGCTAGCTCATGAGTGGAGGTTTGACCCAAAATTAAGTACCAATCCACAATCCATGTGGATTCGATGTAGGATCATATCAGATACCATTTTGAAATTTCAATTTCTAAAAATGTTTCGTAATTTAAAAATATTTTGGAGTAGGAGTTACTCGAACAATGGCATCACTAGTCATCATTTAATTCTACTTCATAAATCATGTGATGTTGAAGTCAGATGAAGGCCACCTTGCCCGTACTTTTGTTGCTTGAAACTTGAACCCATATCTGATAATTGATAGAATTTAAAATGAGATAGATATGAAAAATAGAGTTGAGGGATGAGAGAATTTGGTGAGTTAATAATATAAAGAATTGACAACATACTTAAAGAATTGGGAATGTAAAATTGTCACTTTAGAATTGAGTGTTGAAATTTGAGTGCGTTGATAAGTGAGGAAAATATCTGTTTTGAGGATATTTATAGGTTTAAATCCCTTTTTTTTTTTTTTTTTTTTTTTTTTTTTTAAAAAAGAAGTTCTTAGTCAGATCGTACAAGAATAACTCATAAAAAAGGGAGAAAGTCAGTAGAATTTAATACAAACAGTCAAAAATTTGGCCAACAGCAAAAAAAAATTGGGACCATTGATCATAAAATATAACTCATAAAAAGGGATAAAGTTGAGTCCAACCCAATGCGGATCATGGTTTGGGAAAACCCCAACCCTTACAGGCTCAGCTCGTGTATCTGTTTACCACGATTTTCAACCGTCGGACAACAGGCTATTTTATGGGTATGACTCATGGGCCCATTGATGATGGGCCGATTATGAGTCCAACCCATGGACAATGGTTTCCCCACCAAAGTGGACAGACTGGATTCCTGTCAAATCATTACTTGAGCTCAAACTAATCATATTGAACTGCTGTTTTGCACCTGCTTGGTTATGGTTATCTGGACATGTTTTATTTGTCGGAACTGAACTTTATGTTATTGTTTATCACAGCCGTGTTTGCGGGAATCCCCATGGACTGATCAGAAAGTATGGTCTGATGTGCTGCAGACAATGCTTCCGCAGCAACGCCAAGGAAATTGGCTTTATTAAGGTATTTGTCAACCTGTGTTTAATGCTTGCATCAACCAAGATATCTGATCTCTGTTTTATATGACAATTCATTTTCTTTTTGTTTACTTTGTGTGTATGCAGTACCGTTGAGTTATGGCTGGCAGTTCTTTTTACAACTTTGAAGATGACTGTTTTGGTTTTTCTGTTGTGGGATACCAAGAAGATGAGGAGTTCACTTTTTGATTCATCTAGTCTAGCCTTTTGTTGAAATGGATGTCATGAGAATGATTGTTCTAGTTTTTGATTAAACTGTCATTTGATTTGTGAACCATCAAGTTATATTTTATGTTTTCGTAGTCTTTGATATATTCCACCCGTGATCTTAGTTGAAAATTATTGTTTATGAGGAGCACACGACACGTTCTTCATCCAAAATCGAACTCAGGAACTTCAAACTTTATCCTGGTTGAGAACTATACCATCAGTTTCCAACTATGAGGTTATCTTAAAAGTTAAAATAAGTTATTAAGTTGTAAGATTTAAAAGGAAATTCTGAGTAAAGAGATTTGTAAGTTTTAAAAATAGTTTAATCTATCCCATTTCTTGATAGTTTGTTTATCTCCTTTGAAGCAAAAGGACAGGTAAATGATTTGCTTGCTTTTCATTTTGATTTTCATCTTTTTTAGGCCACAGAAAACTGATAGAAAGTTGTTACTTGAAAGAAAAAAGAATGAGTTTTAATAGTATCCGCCCCCTTCCCCTCTCTTCTATTAAGAACTAGAATTATTGTGATACTTTACCGACTGTAAGAAAATAGTTTTTTTTTCTTTTTCTGTATTAGAAGGAACTTTTAGAAGAAGCAGAATGGTTGAAGAGGACACCCTATTTCAGGAGACTTTGGGGAAAAAAAGGAAAAGAACATCCCCTGAAAACCAAAAATGAAACACTACCCTTGTGGACCATCAAGATTCAAGCACCAATATAATTCCTAATAAATCCACCATGTAGTTGGCCAAACATTACTTAAAGAAAACTATTTGTAGCATAATTGAAAAGCTAAAAGAGAAATGAGTGCTTAAGACACTACAAGTCTACAAATCTATTGAATTATAGACCACTTTGAGTGGGCTAAGGGCTAACTAATTACTTACATAACAAACTTGACTTCAATTGATGGATGTATTACATTTCAACTCATCACTTTCAAGAGTGTGCTTAAAGTATCATGTCTTTTTTTACTTTATTAATTAAGACATCATTAGTTATGACCCAACATTAGTCTGGATAAGGAGATTTGCATTCTTATATCATATTAGTTCATACATAAAAAGTGATTAAATATATTAATTAATTTCTGGTGGAAGCAGGATCATCTCTAAACAAATGATACATTGTTGGTGAGACATTAATTAGTCTATAATTAAACTAGTTTGGATCAGTTTGTTATTGTTATGTCTGCTGCTGATTGTCCCCCTCATCATAATTCAGTTGTCCCAATGGGTTTTGCTGCTAAAGTGATAACTCAATACTTTGGCACTTTGGTCTAATTTTTCTCTATGTGAAAGAATTAATCCATTGATTTATGTGTTGCGACACTTAAGTAGTTCCTACTTTAGAACTCGTTTATTTTCTTTTCTTTTTTAAAAGTGATTTTCTCCGAAATCTCCTCTAAATGGAATTAGTAGGATAATTACAAAAAACCCTAAGGTTTGGGCTAATTACAGAAAAATCCAGAGGTATTTCATAATTACAAAAAATTCCATCATGTTTGATTATGTCTTAAATTTAAGGGGGTAACTGTGTAATATTTCTATAATATCATGTTTTTTTTTGAAATATTTTTGCTTATAAGGGGGAAAACATAATACGGGATCAAACCTCAAGGGGTTTTTGTAATTTCAAAAACCTTTGGAGTTTTTTGTAATTAGGCTCAACCCTCGTGTTTTTTGTTTTTCTTTTAATTATCCCTAGTATTTATTACAAAATGATATGCATCTCGTGTTTCTACATGTACAAGATGTAATACAAGACTATCATCAAAAGTTAAAGGGGTTTTTTCACCACTTGTAAATTCATAAATCTTCAAATGCATGTTACGGTTCACAAGATCTACGGTCAAATCACAAATGGATTTTAAAGTGGACGGTATATCAATTTTTGTCCCTTTGTCTAAATTATAAAAGAATAGATGAAACATCTGTTTGTTTTGTTATGTTTTTAATAATTATTATAAAATTGACTTGTTTGTTCTTTTGGTGAATTGGCTATGAAATATTAATCATTAACAACTACGTATACGTAATAAATATTTATATATGTAATAACTTATAATAATTCACGATCAGATAAAATTATTATTAAGCTAGACAGAAATTAATCAACAGTTAAATAAACTTAAAATAAAAGAATCTCATAGTTTTTGAATTCTAATTTTACCACTTAAACTAAACCTTATTGTCCCATTCTTAATTCTTCACTCATAATTGTCATTCTAAAAATAGTATTAGGCATTCCAGCATAATTTCCACGTTCTCGACCATTTCTTTTTATCATTTATTCAATAATCTAGTTAAGTAATAAAGTACATCATCATTAATATCGTACATTGTTTGTTGCACCATCCATCTATCTTGACAATTGTAAGGCAACTAGATTTCATTTTCAGTTAATTAAGTTAATTAAAACTACCTACTAAATACCTTTGAATCGATACGAGTATTGCAAATTTAAACAAAAGGAAGCACTATATTTCCTTGAACTCAAATAAAATCTTTCTATTTGCAAAGAAGGCCCTAGAATATATATTAATTTCATATGCGTCCAGAGACTAAAAAATAAATATTAACATGCAACATTTTTTCTATTTATATTTTATACACGATAGCATCAGTGCATCACCATATTTATCACAAGCACTGTTCTAAAAATTCCGACGCGCAAAGACTCTCCTTGTCCACCTACATTATTCTTTCGATCAGACCCTACCTAACCCCGTCCAGACACTACGCTACAGTTTTGCTGTTTCATAACATTCATCACAAGAAATATGAAACCAAATGATTGCCTCCGCCAAATGTAAATCCGAAGTTAAGGGCCATAGGACCTGCACTAATTATTAAAAAAGGTTGTTAGAAGAATAAATTACACACATGAGACATACATATCACATTGTATTAGAAACAATTTTTTATTACTAGGAAACACTGTATTAAAGTACAAGGTGGTTGATGATCGATGATTATTTGTGAACTTCTCAAACTTGCATTATAGCTTCCTAAAGCATACATGTCTTCTTAAATTAAAAGATACTAACATAGACACAGGATTTGGCACATATACAAAATTTGTCCATAATATAAATTTAGATATACCACAACTTTAAATCGTTCTTTAGCTAATTTATCCAATAGCAAACATATAATATTGTTAAATGTAGTTCTTTTCTATATTCATAGTAAATTTGTTTTGGGTTGCAATTTTATAGCATTAATGTCTGTTTTTTTTTTGAGTTACATTAATGTCTGGATTTGTTTTCCAAAGAGTCTCATTTTCAGTTTATTTTTTAAATGAAAAAAAATATATATCACACGCGGTCTCAATACATTTTCGTTTCACTACATCAATCCATTCTCACAAAAGACATTATTTTAAAACTCTTTCTCCAAAACTCTCAAATACTTACAGAAAACTATTCTGAATACAGGGTTTTTATGGACAATATAGTTTTAATTGATGAGACGAAAGGAAGGAGTAAATACAAAATTGGAAGTTTGGAGAGAAACATTAGAATCAAAAGGTTTAACATAAGTATGACTAAAAAAGAGAATACATGGAATGTCACTTTAGTAAAAACAAAAGTAACAATGAGACGAAGGTAAAAATTGATGGGCATGAAGTGAGTGTAGCAAAAAGTTTTAAATATTTAGGATCTATAATTGAAGGGAGAAATTAATAAAAATGTTACGTATAGGATCCAAGCGGGTTGGGATAAATGGAGCTAGAAACACATCTTTTATCTTTTGTGGCCGTAAAATACTATTCAAATTAAAAGAATTTTTTTTATAAAAAGGCCATATGGCCCGCAATGCTTTATGGGGCGTAGAATGTTGTGCGACTAAATATGAACACGAATAAAAAATGAGGGTAGCATGGATGAGAATGTCAAGATGAATGTGCGGATATACTAGATTATATAGAATAAGAAATGAACACATTAGGAACAAAGTGGAAGTAATCGGCAGATGAGAAAATTAGAGAAACGAGATTAAGATGGTTTGAACATGTTTATAGGAGACCTTTAGTGTTAGATAAATATTTTTATCATGATTTTGATGATTATGTTTCTTGAGTTTTGACACCAAAACAATGTCTCCTATTTTGGTCCAAATACTCCCAATTGGTTTTAAATTATTTGTGGAGTATTTCTTGTAAGATTATTCTCGACTATTCAAAACTTTCTTATCGGCGATATTAAAAGTGATTTCTATGTTTTAAAGTGTTTTTAACAATTCTCTGAATACCATCAAGGTAAAACGATGCTCGAAAAATAAAGTCGAATTTTTGTGTCGACCGAAATCTCCCGAACAGTCGAACGTCTCTCAAGTTTTTCTTCCGAAAATTCCCGGGGATGGGTCGACTGGTGGTCGGCGGGCGGTCGACCGGTCGACCACATGGTTTGACCCTAGGACGAGCCTCCCCGCACCACCGACCTCTCATTCTCCATTTATGAAATGGCGGGGGACATGTCGACCAACCGGTTGACCGATCGACCAAGGTGGTCGACCGATCGACCCCCCCTTGTCGACTGTGTGGAACTCAGCTCAACGGACTTATTTTTGAATTTTTGTATTGCTCGACCGAGTCGACCACACAAAGTTAACCAAGACAAAATCAAGCGATTTTAGAGCTTATGGGAGACAACTTTTCCTGGTTTTGGGGAGTTGATTTGTAACAACTATATTGTTGATTTAATCTATATTTCTTTTCAGATTTCACTCTCCAAGAGGAGCCTATCAATGTACAAGACATCTTCTATAAATAGAGGAAGATTCGAAGCAACAAGATACAACACAACAATACAAGCAAATACAATACAAGCAAACATTGTTCTTCATTTTCAATATTCTTGTTGTAATAGCCTAAGCTCTTTCACTTGCACATTTTGAGGTCTAGGCTTTTATTCTTTATTACACTTGCACTTCAAAGTCGTATACTCCATTATCGAGTTGTAATCTTAAATTTGTCAATCATCCAAAATAAGATATCCTTGTTGTTGTTCTTGTGGTAAGAGCACACTTGGGTGACCTTAGGTGTTGAAGAGTATGGTATTCTTCATAGGTGAAGGAAGATTGTGGTAATCTCCTTGGTGGTGTTGTAAGAAGAATGTGATACTCTTCAAGGTGAAGGTGTAATAATTTTTGTAATTATTAATAAAATTACTTTTCTTTTTCAAAACCCATCCCGGATATACTGGGATGGTAGAGCACGTAGTCCCGAGGTGGGGTGAAGCTCTATAAATTGACGTGTGTAAAGAGGAAAGATTATCGTAGCCACTTGGACTAAAAAGTGGTATCAAAGTCAAACTCTTTGGCAAGCTCGTTCCACATCGCGAGTAAAGAGGAAAGATCCATGGCTACAAACGAAGGCTATCTTACTACCGGCACATCCACCAACAAGCCACTGCTATTCGACGCCAACAACTATGCATTTTGGAAAGACCGAATGGAGTGCTTTCTACAAGGGTGCGGGTTTGATATCTGTAATGCGGTTATGGAATGGGTAGATCAACCAACCAAGAAATTGGAAGATGGTACCACGACCCTAAAGACCTTTAAAGAATTTTATGACAACGACAAGAAGTCATTCTCTCTAAACGGTAAGGCCTTAAATATTTTACATTGCTCACTCACCGCCACCGAGTATAATCGTATTAGAGGAATAAGGTCCGCACATGAAGTATGGGAAAAATTGGAAACTATATATGAAAGCACAAAGAAAGTGAAGCAAGCAAAAAAAAACTATGCTTGTTAAAGATTTTTAAAATTTCAATATGCATGATGGTGAAAGCATATCAAAAATGGTGGAAAGGCTTGACAACATTGTCAATCCCCTTATGGCATTCGGGAAAGTCGTGATCCGAAGAAGATAAAGTCACCAAGGTACTAAATGCTTTTCCCCGGCTCATGGTCCAAAAAAGTGATGGCAATCACGGAAGCACAAAATCTCGACACACTCAAGTTCGATGAGCTCATTGGGAACCTCCTTATTTATGAAGTCTATCTCAAGGAGTGGAAAAATCCCAAACCATCCACCACCCAATCGGGTACACAAAATATTCCTAAAGGCTTAACATATTCTTCTAATAATTCATATTATGCTAGTGATGAAAATGATGAGGAGACGGCCGTCCTTGTCCGAAAATTTGTAAAATTTATGAATAAAAATAAGGCAAGAAAGCCGAGAGACAACTCTTGTTTCAAATGCGGAAATTTCGGGCACTACATAGCCGATTAACCGAAACTAGCGGAGGAGGAACAAAAGAAGAAAAAGCCTTTTTCGAAAAAAAAAGCTCTAAATGCGGATGTCAAAACTTGGGATGAACTCCTTACCACATCCGAAGAAGAAGAAGAAACCAAACATGGTCTCATGGCCATAGACGATGAAAATAACGAGGTACGCTCTAACTCTTTAACTTCTTCTTTAGTTGATGAATTGCAATGTGATTTTGATGAATTGCAAAATGAGTTTCAAGATTTGATTGTTAAATACAAGACCTTGAAAAAGGAGTATAGAGAGCTTAAATTAGAAAAGGATATTTTGTTTACTTCTTATGAATCTCTTGATCATGCTCATGTTATTACTCTTACAAAAGTCCGTACTCTTGAAACCGAAAAACAAACGCTCACAAATGATATTGAAAATTTGAAAAAGGATGTGCATCGATTTAATTTAAGCACGGATAAGTTACAAAAATTATAGATGCACAAAGAGGTGAGCATTCAAAATTAGGACTTGGTTATAAACCTTTTCAAAATGCTTCCAAGAAAAATGACCAAGGCCCGACTTTCGTACGTGCTAGTAGTTCCCACAATCTTATTTGCTTTTATTGTGGTAAAATTGGACATTATGCTACTCATTGTAAATTGAAAAATAACTTTAGATATTTTTGGAGACCAAAGGTCTCAAAGCTAACCCCCCCATGGACCCCAAAAATTATAAGGTACCTAAAAATAATTCATTTGTAGGTAATAGGGGCTATAACAACAATGGATGATTCAAAATGGCTCGTGGACAGTGGATGTTCGCGCCATATGACCGGAAGGAGAGAATTTTTACTAACATCAAGCTCCAAGAAGAAGGTATGATCATGTTCGAGAATGGCAAAGGAAGAATTCTTGGAAATGGAGAAATTCGTAACTCTTCTTTCTCTCTTAGTAATGTTCTTTATGTTGAAGGGCTTAAGTTCAATTTGATAAGTGTAAGCTAACTTTGTGATTCAAATTATAATGTTATTTTCAATAAAGAAAAATGTCTTATTGTTAAAGATGATGAAATTATTTGTGAAGCAAATAGAAAAGGCAATCTTTACAAAATTTGCACAAGTGATTTGGTTAGTCAAAATGTTTCTTGTCTTGTCGCCAATAATGATTTAAGCGGTCATGTCATAGGCGACTTGGACATGTTGGATACAAAAATTTGCAAACTATTTACAAAAACCAACATGTAAAAGGACTACCCAAATTGAATTTTGAAAATCTTTTTTTTTAGAAGAGAATTTTGAAAATCTTGGCTTATATGACACTTGTCAAAAGAACAAATTAATTAAAAGTAGTTTTAAGCCCAAAAATGAAATTTCCACAACCAAACCCCTACAATTACTTCACCTTGATTTGTATGGGGGTATTGGTACGGCTAGTTTAAGTGGAAAACATTACACCTTTGTTATAGTCGATGATTTTTCTAGATATACTTGAGCTATTTTTCTTGCAAATAAAAGCGATGTCGTTAATGAGTTTGTTAAGTTGTGTAGACTTATTGAAAATGAAAAGAAATATACTATCAAGTCTATTCGAAGTGATCGAAGTGGTGAATTTGATGGAGAATTTAGAGTCTTTTGTGAAACCAAAGGATATGCTCATAACTTTTCGGCCCAAGAACAACTCAACAAAATGGAGTAGCCGAAAGGAAGAATCGAAAACTTCAAGAAATGAGTCGGTCCATGCTCAATGAATTTTCACTTCCAAAATATTTTTGGGCCGAAGCCGTAAGTATTGCATGCTATGTTATTAATCGTGTTTATCTTCGTCCTAAATTGAATAAAACACCGTATGAGCTCTAGAAAGGAAGAACTCCAAATATTAGTTACTTCAAAATATTTGGGTGTAAGTGTTTTATTTTGAATACTAAGGATCAATTGGACAAACTTGATTCTAAGGCCGATGAAAGAATATTTATGGGGTACTCAACCAAGAGCAAAGCATATCGAGTTTACAATAAGACTAGTATGGTTGTTGAAGAATCTATTCACGTCAAATTCAATGAAGCCTCGGGTGTTTAAAGGATACTCAATGATGAAAGTGGTGAAGAGGATGTTGTTGAACCAATTGTTCAAGATGATGTTCAAAATGATCAACCATCAACCTCAAATGATCCTCAAGAAGACAAAGGTGATAATTCGGATCTTCCCGTGGCATTGAAATTTAAGGGAGATCATCCAAAAGATCTCATTAATGGTGATCCCCTTGATAAAGTGACGACTAGAAGAAAATTTGCCGAAAAAGCTCTTATTTCTCAAAAAGAGCCTAAAAATGCTAAGGAAGCAATTAAAGATGCGGATTGGTTTTTAGAAATGCAAGAGGAGTTGAATCAATTTGAAAGGAATGATGTTTGGGAATTAGTACCTTGTCCTCCATCCCAAATAATTATTGGTACAAAATGGGTATTTCGGAACAAACTCGATGATCAAGGCAATATTGTTCGAAACAAAACAATGTTAGTAGCTAAAGGGTATTATCAAGAAGAATGATTGATTATAATGAAACTTTTGCACTCGTAGCACGTTTAGAAGCTATTCGTATTTTACTTGCCTATTCTTGTTTTAAAAATTTCAAGCTTTACCAAATAGATGTTAAATCCGCATTTTTAAATGGTTTTGTTCAAGAAGAAGTCTATGTAAAATAACCTCCAGGGTTTGAAAATGTTTCTAGGCCAAATGATGTTTATAAACTTAAAAAGGCCTTATATGGTTTGAAGCAAGCACCCGTGCATGGTATGATAGACTAGCTCTTTTCTTTTACAAAATGGATTTACAAGAGGTAAAGTTGATACTACTCTATTTGTTTTTTAAAAAGGGTAAAATTGTTTACTAGTTCAAATTTATGTTGATGATATTATATTTGGTGCTACTAATGAATCTTTGTGAAAGAAATTTTCTAAGTTAATGCAAGGTGAATTCGAGATGAGTATGATGGGGGAGCTTAATTTCTTCCTTGGACTTCCAATCAAGCAATGCCAAGAAGATATTTATATTTCACAATCAAAGTATACAAAAGAACTATTAAAGAAGTTCGACATTGAAGAAGGAATAACTGTCACTACTCCAATTGCAACCAATATCAAGCTAGACAAGGATGAAAAAGGCAAGTCGGTTGATGAATTAAAATATTGAGGTATGATTGGTATTTTACTTTATTTAACCGCAAGTAGACCGGATATTCTTCATGTTGTATGCCTATGTGATCGTTTTCAAAGCAATCCCAAAAAATCTCATATCGGTCTTAGTTAAAATAATTTTTTGATATTTGAAAGGCACTATTCAATATGGCTTATTTTATCCAAAGAATGAAAAAATTTCTCTTAAAGGATATAGTGATTCGGACTATGCGGAAAATATTGATGATCACAAAAGTGCTTCTTGGATCATGCCAATTTTTAGGCGATTGCTTAGTGTCTTGGTTTTCAAAGAAACAAAATTGTGTTTCATTATCAACGGTCTAAACCGAACATATTTCCGCGGCTTTTGTTGTACTCAATTACTTTGGATGAAACAAACCTTAGCGGACTACAAATGTTCTTTTGAAAATATTCCTATTTTTTGTGATAACACGTCCGCTATAAATATTGCTCAAAACCCGGTTCATCATATCCATACTAAACATATTGAGGTTCGTCATCATTTTCTAAGGGATTGTGTTTCCAAATGAAAAATTGAGATGTCTTTTGTTCCATCTCAAGATCAACTCGTGGATATTTTTATATAACCATTAACCGCCGAGTCTTTTGCTTCAATACGAGCTCGTTTAAGCATAATGCACATTGAATAAGGTCTATGATTGCATTTTGTACGTTTTCAAACTTAGGGGTGAAAAATCAGATTTTTGGTTCAAAATTCGGACAGAAACTGGACTGGCATTCGACACAGGTTAACCAACTGGTCGACCGGTGGACCAGGTCCAGGGATCGGTTGCCCTACTGGTCGACCGGTCGGCCAGTGCTTTTGGAAGGATTAAAACGCTTCGTCCTTCACTGTGTTATTTTTGATCTTTTTCTTAAAACTCGAACCCCTTTGCAAATTTCACACACAATTCACTCAAAATGATTTCATTCTTGAAATTCTATATTTTTGAGTTTACTATTGGTATATCATCAATGATACCCGACTTCTTCGATTAATTGGTAAGATTAACTCCATTTTAATCTCAATTGGGTTGAACCCTTGAGAAAGTACTTATACTTTGAGATTTTGATGCATTATTGTATATTTGAGATGGGAATTATGTATGATGATGAATTATGCTTGTATATTTATGATTGGCGATGATTTTTGGGGCATGATTGCATTTACAAGCATTATATACATCTTCGGTTTTATTTTACGCACACCAAGTGCTTGATAGAATGCCTCAATGAAAATTTCTTTATTTACATGATTCTATCGATTCAAATGTCTTATAAGTTTATAGAGATCATGTTTTGTTACTCAAATGAGCTTTTCATCATATTGTCTTTTCAAATTTTCCTTTATCATTTGGAATTGTAAGCTCTATTTTCAAAAGCTCGATAATTCGGTGAAAATGCGCCCTTTGATATATGTTTATGATATTTTTATCGTGCTAACATTCTTTTTGATGATTCCAAAGGGGGAGAAACACGAAACAAGCTCATTAGCTCAAAGAAGCTTAAAAAAGCTCACAGAAAAAGCTATAAGCTATGATTGAAAAAGCCATAAGCTGTAAATGAAACTTAGTCCATTGGATGTATTATGAACTTCTATACTTGTCTAATGATGTTTTTTGACAGGGGGAGCTTCTAAGCTCATCTTATTTGAGCTCATATTGTAAAAGCTAAGCTTTTAGCTTTTTAATTGTTTGCTTCTACTTACTCTTGTCGTGCATGTTGATGGGGGGAGCTTTGTTAAAAATGTTTTTTTAAAAATCTTTGCTCCTACACTTGTGTGTTAAAATGTTTTGTCATTTTGTCTTAAAAATCAATCTCCTAAAATTGCTTTGGTTTGTAATCATCAATAAGGGAGAGTTTGTTAGATAAATTTTTTTATCATGATTTTGATGATTATGTTTTACTGAGTTTTTACACCAAAACAATGTCTCCTATTATGGTCCAAATACTCCTAATTGGTTTTAAATTATTCTTGGAGTATTTCTTGTAAGATTATCCTCGACTATTCAAAACTTTCGTATCGAGCGATATTAAAAGTGATTTCCATGTTTTAAAGTGTTTTTAACAATTACCGAATACCATCAATGTAAAACGACGCTTGAAAAATAAAGTCAGAAGTTTTTGGCGGACCGAAATCTCCCTAGAACAGGTCGACCGATCGATCTATGCCTGAAGACGTCTCTCAAGTTTTTCTTCCTCGAAAATTCCCAAGGAAGCTGGTCGACCACATGGGTTGACCCCTAGGACGAGCCTCCCCTTCGCCACTGACCTCTCATTCTCTATTTCTGAAATTAGCAGAGACATGCCGACCAACCGGTCGATCGGTCGACCGGTTGACCTGTGTGGGACTCCAACTCAATGGACTTATTTTTAAATTTTTTGTATTGATCGATCGGTCGACCACACAGGTTGACCAGTACAAAATCAGACGAATTTTGAGCTTATGGACAACTTTTCTTGATTTTGGGGAGTTGATTTGTAACAGCTATATTGTTGATTTAATCTGTATTTCTTTTCAGATTTCACTCTCCAAGAGGAGCCTATCAATGTACAATACATCTTCTATAAATAGATAAAGATTTGAAGCAACAAGATACAACACAACAATACAAGCAAATACAATACAAGCAAACACTTTGTTCTTCATTGTCAATATTGTTTTTGTAATAGCCTAAGCTCTTTCACTTGCACATTTTGAGGTCTAGACTTTTATTCTTTATTACACTTGCACTTCAAAGTTGTATACTCCATTATCGAGTTGTAATCTTAAATTTGTCAATCATCCAAAACAAGATATCCTTGTTGTTGTTCTTGTGGTAAGAGCACACTTGGGTGATCTTAGGTGTTGAAGAGTGTGGTACTCTTCATAGGTGAAGGAAGATTGTGGTAATCTCATTGGTGGTGTTGTAAGAAGAATGTGATACTCTTCAAGGTGAAGGTGTAATAATTTTGGTAATTATTAATAAAATTCTTTTTCTTTTTCGAAACCTATCTTGGATATACTGGGGTGGTAGAGCACGTAGTCCCTAGGTGGGGTGAAGCTCTATAAATCGACGTGTGTTGTTTATTTTCCCGTACCTTCATTCTTGTCATTGCTTATTCATTCGAAAAAGAGGACGAAACTCGGAAAATCGGCATAATCTATTCACCTCCCCTCTAGATTATCGTAGCCACTTAGACTAACATTTAGATACACCTGTTAGATGTGTAGATGGCAGAGAATCAATCACGGAGATAAAAAAAGGCAGGTGCAAACCTAAAAAGACTTGGAAAGAGATATTATAAAAGACATGTTATATCTTGATATAAATGAGAATATGGTTTTGGACCGTAAATGGATATGATCCATATAGGCTATAGCCAACCCCACATAGTGAGATTAAGGCTTAGTTTGTTGTTTTCCAAAACTCTCAAACATATTCAAACATTTTGATTTTTTTTTTTTGCATAGTGAGTGGAATTAAACCTATACTTTGTAAAATATTAATGAGACATGATCCAATAATTAAAGGAGGTGATCTTATATAGAACCGTGTTATGAATTCATGAAGTTCATGTGACAGATGCTATAAAACACAACAAAATATAGATTTTTCTATGGGATTGAACTTGAGTTGAAATTCTATTTACATATAAAATCCGTCTCATAGACTATGTCCATGAGACTGGTTCATACAAGTTTTTGCTTTGTTAAATACCTATAAAATAATAGTTGCATGACCTTTTAGATTGGTTATTGGTAATGGTCTCACTGGTATGATCTATATACCATCAACACCAGATTGTAACATCATTTCTCAGAACATTATAACTACTCAATTTAACCATTCGCTCAAGGTTCCAAAAAAATAAAAGAAACAAAGAAAAAAAAACAATAAAATCCATGCGTCAAAAGCAAGGGAGATGAAAAGAGGAGATAGATAGAGACTGAATGCGACGGTGCATCCTATACCAAAACTAATAACAAAAAAACAACAAAGTGCTATTGTCTTAGCTTGCAACTTTGTTACAATGCCAATGCGCTCATTTTATGGGCACAACATTTTCTTCTAATTTATTATTTCCCATATCTATATTTAAGTTCATAAATACTACATTTGCCACCACATCCTCCATGGGATCATACCTCATCATATCTCCATCCTTTGTCTTAATTTCATCAGGTAATAAAATTTCATTGCCCCTAATTCTAATGCATTGCATATATGGATAATTAGTGTTTCCGCATGTATTATATTGAAATATGTCACTTATGAATTGTCCCACATTGATTAATTAGAGGAAGAAAACCTACTTTATAAGTCAAATGAATTACTCCTCCTATTACTAGACCTGTCAAACGAATCTGGCGGGACCAATCCGGTGTCGGCCGCCGGGTCAAAGTGAAAAATTGGTTCGGGCCAGGTCGGTTCAAATAGTGATTGGACTGCTATTTTTTTTAGCTCAACCCATCTCAACCCATAAAAAACACATAAAAACCGATCTGATGTTCCAAGCCAAATAAGGTCTCCAAAAAATAAAGCCCGGCCCGGTATTTTTACCTAGTCGGTCAGGTCAGACTCATTTTAATAGCTCTACCTATTACTAAATGGTTTGAGATATGAAACTTCACTTGGTGGGTTTCGACTATCCCTCTCATATTGAGTACGTTTTTATACTGCAACTTTTGTAATAACGTGCACACACACACACACATGCTTGGTGCTCATAGAATTTTGCATACCTTTTGCTATTTCTCCTTTTAAGGATATCTTTATAATCAGTAATGGAGTATTAGGGTTCCCATCTTCCCCCAACTCCATAAAATTTAGGGATAATTACAAAAAAGAAAAATCCTGAAGTTTGGGCATATTAAAAAAAATTCAAAAATATTCCAAATTACAAAAAAAAAAAATAGATTTGATTATGCGTTAAATTTTCCCCCAACTCCATAAAATTTGGGGATAATTACAAAAAAGAAAAATCCTGAAGTTTGGGCATATTAAAAAAAGTTCAAAAATATTCCAAATTACAAAAATAAAAAATAGATTTGATTATGCGTTAAATCTAAGAGGGTAATTGAGTAATTATAATAATTCTATAAATATCAGGGTATTTTTGCAATGTTCAAAATCTCTGAGAGTTTCTTGTAGTTAGTCCAAACCTTGGGGTTGTTTGTAATTGTCCCTAAAATTTAAGATATAATATAAATGAAGTACATAAAGACCACATTACTTTTTATTGTCAAATTCTTACCCCAACTTACTTCATTATTTGGAAGGGGTATTCAAGTGGTATTTACTCTGATTAATTACTATACTTATTGCTTTTGCTTTTTGTAGAATGAAGCAATGATCTATTTCTCAACGCCACATATGGTGTGTTTATTTTAAATTTTTGGGCAACAAAAAAAATGCAAAAATCTCATTGGGGTTATTGTTCACATGTGAGTTAATTTAGGATAGTGACTTGGATCTTCTATACAATTAATATTTTATTTTTATTAAAATAGTATTAATATATGTTAAATGGATATTAATGATGTCGTTTTATGTACTTGGAGTGTATTATCAATGTTGTAATAAAATAGAAAATGTCAATTGTAATAAAAAAAATAGGGAACCAAAACTTTATACAATATTAGATTGATAATTTTTATTTTTCTTTCCCACCTAGCTTAGGGGTGGCAAAACGTGTCATCGTGTCGTGTTAAACGCCACACTATATTGTGTTTCGTGTTATTTATATTATTAAATTTTAAATATAACAATAATTGTAATTATAACTTAAATAACAATTTTGTGTTCATAAGTGTCATGTCATCGTCGTGCTTTGTAGTGTAATTTGTCTCTGTCAGAATAATGTTTGTAATCGTGTCATGTCACAATATTTGTGGTTAAAAAAAAATATTGACCAATACAAAACTAAAATACAATTATACCATCATTGTATAATGTCTAGTAAGGACCGGGTGTAGACCAAAAAAGACGGTCATGCCCCATTAAAGTACAAATACTCTTAGCTTAAAATAACAATTTTTTCAAAAAACAAATAATAAAATATCAACAGAATTGCACTAAACATCATTAAACAAATGATTGTTGATTAATTAAGATTACACTTTTGTTAAGGTTAGCGTAACGTCCCCCCAAAGTTTCTCTAAATTCCAAACCCACCCCCGAAGTGAATGTACGATAAACTCCGTGCCCCCCCAAATCTCACCTCTCACACCAACTCTCCCCCACTCTCTCTCTAAATTCTTGCCGGAAATCTCTACCTTTTTCTTCAGATTTCTGTATCTAAAATTAGCTGCGCTGCAACAAAGCAGCGTAACAAGCAGAAAAAAAAAATCTTGAAAAGAATGTGGAATCTTTTGAAGACGTATTATGGTTTTTTGAGCTACAGTGGGATTTCTTGATCTTTCTTGCAGGTTCAATGTTGGTACCAAAAGGGCTTCTGGGTAAGTCTGTCTTTCTGCGAAAAATCAAAATGTGACAGGTGAATTTTCACAAACACTTTGTGTGCGTGTGTATGTGCGTTCTTGATTGTGATGATGGTGGCTGCTGTTTCTGGGGCAGCTTCAACAACTGACCCACAAACCCCCAAAATCGCCACCTCCCAAGATGAGCACGCCAGAAGACCACCATTGTTGCCTTCTGAAAAAGACAACAGTAATGGGATTTCAAGCAATCAAAAAAAGCCCAAATCAAAAAGAATTGTGTCTTCTAGATACATGTCCCCTTCCACTTCAAACCCATCCCCAGTTTCCTCGTCTACCTCTTCTTCTAGAAGGTTTCCGTCGCCTTTGGTTTCTAGAAACTCGACCCCTGTGCGTAATGCACCTTCTTCAACCTCCAATAGGTCTGTTTCTGTGGACAGGAGGCGACCTTCGGCTGTGAGACCTTTAACACCTGATCTCGATTCCAAAAATGGCAATGCCGCTGATATTTCAGCTGCCACTAAGCTACTTGTCACCTCCACGAGGAGTTTGTCGGTTTCCTTTCAAGGAGAAGCCTTTTCATTGCCCATTAGCAAGACTAAGGTGGCCCCTCCTTCCCCTAGTTTAAGTAGTGTAAGAAAAGGAACACCAGAGAGGAGGAGAACTAGTACTCCATTGCGAGGGAAAACCGAGGGTTTAGGAGCTCAGGCAGAAAATTCTAAGTTTGCTGATCAGCATCGTTGGCCGGCTAGGAACCGTTTGGTAAATCCCTTGTCAAGAAGTTTAGATTGCAGTGGTACTGTTGGGGAAAGGAGTAAACTAATTGGATCTGGAAATGGGATTCGAGCGTTGCAACAATCCATGATTGATGAGAGGAGGGTTTCGCTCGATGGTAGGTCGAGTCTTGATTTGGGCAGTTCTGAGCGTCTAAAGTTGGTTCATCGAGCCCCTGATGGAAATTCAGTGAATAATGAGGCATCAGTACCGTCTGATATCACCACATCCGATTCAGACAGTGTCTCGTCTGGTAGTACTTCGGGAGTTCAAGGATGTGGTGGGGCTTCCCATGGGCGAAATGAGTCTCGTGGGATAGCCGTCTCGGCTAGGTTTTGGCAAGAAACTAATAGCCGGCTGAGGAGATTACAGGATCCGGGCTCGCCTTTGTCAACGAGTCCAGGGTCTAAACTGATTGTGCCGCCTAAATTGAAACGGTATACGAGTAATGGTTCATTATCGTCTCCAAGAACAATGTCGTCTCCTATTCATGGAAGTATTAGACCTGCATCACCTAGCAAGCTTATGACACCTGTGGGGTCATCTCCATCGGGGATATAGTCCGTCTCGTATTAGAAATGCTGTTAGCACCATTAGCAATAATTTTAGTGACACGCCCTCGGTTCTTAGCTTTGCTGTTGATGTTCGGAGAGGGAAAGTCGGGGAGAACAGAATAATAGATGCACACGTATTGAGACTTCTATACAATCGGCAGCTGCAGTGGCGCTTTGTGAATGCTAGAACTGAAACGGTCTTATTGGTGCAGCAACGCTGTGTGAAGGTGAGATTTTTTTATCTTTGTTTATTTTCTTAGCATACAGATGTGCCTCTGTTTTTGAATGTATCCCATGATTTGATATGGCTTCTTTTATGACATGATAGTGGGAATGATGTTTTTGTAAAGGATGGTGTGCTCATAAGAACTCAGCTCCCAATTTCCTTTATTAGGCACTTGCAGATAACACATGGTATAAAGCTGGCAGAGATTTCCTACTTAGCCTTGTCCATTTGTGGAAATAATGTCACTCATAATGATGTTTATGCAATAAATGAACCTTTTAGTTAAGATTTTCAAATCATCATCATCAACTGCACCTTATCCCACTAAGTGGGGTCGGTGGTGTGAAGTTTATAGTGTCAATTAATTGTCTAAAATTAGTTAACACTACAAATTCACACATGAAAGCAAAGTGGCAAAGTTTTACGCCGGATGCCCTTCCTGACGCAACCTTCATACGAAGGAGAAATGAGATGAAATTCCAAAACCATCATCATCATATGTTTTTCCACTTGCAAGGAAAAAATGATGAGACGGCGATGAGTTGAGATAGTTGCTCTAGTCATGTCCCATTACATGATTGATATTGTAAAATCAACATGTACATAATGGAGCATGACCATTAAGATTTTCAAATATAATAGTTAAAGCTAAGAGTAAGAGTTCAAAGGTGCACATGGCCATGCTGTGATCCTCTACAATAAGAGAGCAATAGACTAGTTTATAATCCTTAAATACCTTTTGTCTATTAGGAATACAAACTTCATGATGAAAATTTGCAAGATGGAAGGATGTATTAACTTAAAAGGTAGTGTTGATGGAGAATATAAGAAGTGTTTATTATGTTGCACTCTGGGATTTTCCCATTTTTGGTTTTATTTTGATATAAAGACGTTGGATTAGTGCTAGACCTGGATGTTTTTATGTTGGCAGTGCTGAATGCAACTATGTGTTTGATTTATTTTCCCCTTAAGATAAAAAGTGCAGAGAGGAAACATGTTCAAAAGTTTTGTCTGAGTAATGGGATTTTAAATTGTTCGAGCGTGCCAAAGCCCGTGGATGAGGAGTTGTGTACTTATGAGTGAGTTAATTAGCTTTGGGGGTGGTGGGAAGGGAGAAGAAGAGGTATAAATGAAAATTCTGGCGTTAGGCTATAGGATGGCATGGTTGAGCTTTGTATTTTAGTTCTTACTATTGCCTAAGCTGTTGCAATGCTTATTATTTTAAGGTTAGAATTATTTGATGTCTTTGAGCTTTGAGTTAGTGTCTAAAGGGTAAATACATTTTACTTGTGTAAGCGTAACCCTTTTAGTATAGAGAGACTCCCGCCTTCTCTTTCGAGGTCCTTATTTATGTCATTTGTTAATAATATGGATGTTTGCTCTGCCTTAAGTGAAATATAGTTCGTGTAGCTGATGAAAAATTAACTTCATCCCTAAGTTTAGTCTGTGTAATTTCTTGTGATTGTTTTTATCAGGCTGGATGTCGATTCCATATTTGAAAAAGGACTAGAGTTACTCATATTTTTGTGATTTTGCAATTGCTGAGCATAATATATGTTCAATGGTTGCTATCATTAGAACCCTGGGGATCTGAATTATCTCTCTGTTTGGTATAGAACTTAGAAGAGGTTAAGATATATATACTCCTGCTGAGATAGTCTTGCTTTTTCCTGTTGTTTTAATCTCTTTTCTGACTGTACTAATATTGTCGTGCCAACTTGACTTTTTCCTTTACCTCTTGGTTATTATATCAAAATTATGTACTTAAGTATCTGATTGTACCAGAAATATCTATGGAACGCGTGGATAACAATATCAGATCTACGTGACACTGTCACCAAAAAAAGACACAGATTACAGTTGCTAAGGCAAAAGTTGAAACTAGCTACCATTCTAAAAGGACAAGTAAGCTCTATCTCTTGTTTTCATTTTCCATAACACCAACTCATCATCATCCACGGGGGTGAATAATTACCACAGCATGTTTTGGAGGCACTTGGAAATCCCTTAGGCTTCATTTGGATTGTTGGATTTGAAGTTGAGGATTTTAAATCCATAAGCTCCCATTTTAAGCTATTTTTTTAAATAATTCTGGTGGATTCAAATCCATCTTATATGTAGTCATGTGAAATCCTTCTCCCAAATCCTCTCATCAAATCCAAATCCTTTAATCCAAATGCAACCTTAAGTAATTTAAAAAAAAATTCTCATTTTTGGCTGCTCACATGGGCTACCTTCATTTTATCAAATGTATATTTTCTTTTGCATCCAAGTCCTAATAAATAATTATCAGTTGGTTGTGAGAAGATGCATAATTTGATGCATATGGTATTTATGGCATACAAGTTGATTGGCTAAATTTTATTTTTGCTTTACCCAATCAAATATTTAATATTTTGTTACGTTTTCTTTTTCTTTTTTGAACTCTCATTGTCCATTTATGTCCGTATGCATGCACAAATAGATTTTCTCAGTTTATCATATCTGAAGTAAGTCATTTTCTTTTTATATTTAGATGGCTTTTTTAGAAGACTGGGCTTCTTTTGATAAAGACCACTCTATTTCTTTGCTTGGAGCTATCGAAGCTTTAACGGCTAGCACTCTTCGTCTTCCAGTTGTTGGAGCAATTGTATGTTCCTGGCATTATCTTTAAAGTATACAAAATTTTACACCCTGAAGTTTGGCCAACTCAATATCGAGGCAATTTTTACAGGGTGATGTCCAAAGCTTGCAGGATGCTATTGGTTCAGCATTCGACATTATGCAGGCAATGACATCCTCAATATATTTGCTCCTCCCGATGGTAACTTCTTAAGACTCATAATGTGCTCAATTTGATTTTGTACAATTCAAGGAAAAAAAAAAAAAAACAATTACAGTTATTTGAAGGGATAATCACAAAAGAACCCCGAGGTTTGGACTAATTACAAAAAAACTCAGATGTTTCAAAATTACAAAAAGCCCCCAGGTTTGATTATGTCTTAAATTTAAAAGGGGGTAACTGTAATATTTCCAGAAATATCAATGGGGGTTCTGAAATGTTTTTGCTTATGAAGGGGGAAAATGTGTTTTGAACATGTATGGATTGCCTATTCTGAACAAGTTCACGTATTTTCAGGTCGAGGAAGTGAATTCTTTAGTGAGCGAACTCGCAAAACTGACCTTAAAAGAGCGAGCTTTGCTTGAACAATGCACACACTTTATATCCTCGTTAGCAGCCATGCAGGTACATTAAATACTTCTCTCCAAGCCTTTTCCAAACGATCTTTTAATGATAATTAATTGGTTGTAAATACTTTTTTTTTGGTAATTGAATATAACAGGTTAAAGACAGTAGTCTCAGAACTCATATACTACAACGCACCCGTTTATGAACAGGATGACAAGACCTGTAGAACTGACTATACACTCTGAGAATGCTCACATCGTACTCAACTTTTAGACCTAATGGAGGCAGCGTTGAAGGTAATATGACGATCCCAGATGACTAGTCTTTGGCTTCTCGTTTGGCATTTTTGTAACATGTTCGTTTCCTTCGTGTACTCCAGATGACCAATATTACACGGAAATGGTCTTTCATTTTCACTAACTAGCTTGTACACGTGCTTCTTTTTCCTTTTTCTTATACTTAACCGTTCTCAGGGAGAATGGAAAACCGTTGTATATATGTAATTACTATTCTAAATGTATCGTCTTTAACCAATTCTTGTTCAATCCTAGTTGTATATCGCTATTTTATCATGTATGGACTCTAAAACGGGCTTGTGGTTACAGTGTGATGAATTTAGTTTTACATTAGTCTGCTTCAAAAAAATAAATGATGAACACCATCCTTGGGGCTCCTACGCCCGCCTAGAGCTTTCATTAGTCTGCTTAAAAACTGCATTTTGGCTGGTTTAGTCTCCAATCTCCATTGTTGAATGCCAACATCACTTTGTCTTTGCTTTGGTGGATTTTGCGCGCGTATGATTGTAGACCGTGGAGGTTCTTTTTTTTTTTTCTTCTTTTTCTTTGAGAAAGGATATGTTTAATTTCAATTTTAGTCCTGTAACTCTTATGAGTTGTCAATCTCAGTCTTATAATTTCTTATAACTTTTTGGTGTAATAGTTTCAGTTCTTGATAATTTTACATTTTAGTCAAAATAGCAGTTATGATCTTGTAACTTTTAAGTATCATATGGGATTACACAAGGGTCTTGTGGAAACAAATAAATTATTGAAACACCCGTTTAGGACTACGATCACACAAAATAAGAATTTTTGGAACTAAAATTGCACAAATTAGAACTTATGAGATCATAATTTCAAAGTAACAGAATTCTACGGGATCAATATTGCTACTTAAAAGATAAAAATTGTTAGCCCATATAGTTACTGGATCAATTTTACAATTAAGCTAGGAAGGATATTCAAGGAGACAGCACGCATTCTGTTGGATTGCATATTTGCATTGGACCCTCACAACCGAAATCTAAAAGATGATATTACATTTTGTGTTTTCTATATAACGTCACTTTTGGACCCAAAAGCTAAGCAGAAAGGGCTATTGAAATAAACAGAAACAGAACCACTACTTTTTGTGATGCTTGAATATTTCCACACTCAAATTCCAATTCCCAAATTGCATGAACAGATAAGAGAAAGTTGTACGAAGTGGGTCATATTCATGCACTTCTCAAGCTGCCTCTTTAGCTGCTCAATAGTCACGGAAATCCGAACAAAATTCTGTATAGGTCTTGCTTCCGAATTTCACCAGATGTGTGGTTGAAGTTTACTTATATACAAGTTGAAATTTACCGATAAAAAAAAAAGTTGAATGTTGATAATTGTTATTGTAACGACCCAATTTTATGAAATTAAAGTACTCTAAAAATATTATTAAGAAAATACAAATTTATAAATTAAAGTAATCTCAATAATTATCAAAAGACGATTTAGAATTTTTAATTTTTAAGGAAAAAAATATAATAATAATAATAATAATAATAATAATAATAATAATAATAATAATAATAATAATAATAATAATAATAATACATCTTCCAAATTAAATATTCAAAAATTATTCCAAGTATAAACCAGGAATTTTTTTTGAGGAGAAATCCAAAATTTAATCCGATCATAAATATTTAAAATATATATATAACATGATTTATTCCATCATCCACAACATCATATTTTCAACCGGATTTCCTAAACCGAAAGTCATGATAATAATAGGCGGCGGATGCACGTTTGCCAAAGACTAGGCTCAAGCCAGTGCAAATTTCTCAAAATTCTACTTTTAGTACCTTAATTTTTACATTATCCATAATTAGCCCCTCCCAAAATTTAATGTGAAACTCAAGTCCACCAATTTAAATTCATTTGAAAATCAAGATTGAAGAATTTAAAACTAATTATTAAGTTGATGGTATAATTTAATATATTATATTTTATCTTTAGACTATTTTTGTGATCCTTAATTTATTATTAGTACACTTACCATCTCATTAAGTTTTTTTTTTTTTTTTTTTTTTTTTTTTAGGTAAATATTAATGTTTGACAAAATTTGTTCAAAAATCCTTTCATGGTACCGAAAATAAACAAGCACTACAGTTCAAATTTGTATCCAACAGCTTTCGAAACAAGAAGAGCACAACAAGGCAAGTCATTACTAGGGATACAATATCTCATATAGTATCCAACAAACATAAAATCTGCAATTAAACTCATAAAAACTATAAATAATTTAAACTCTAAATCCCTTGCTATTTCTTTTTCCTCTGGCACGCTCGAATTTTCTTCCCTTGGCTCGCACATACGGCTTGGTGTGGCTGTGGGGAACACCAGGAGCTGGACCAAAGTGCTTCACGGCTTCACGAGCCTTACGTGAACCTCTCAAGAGTACCGTATTCTGACCAAGCGGAGCCCTAAGCGCAAGCTGGTCGAAGGTCAAACATTCTCCACCAGCCTTCTCAAATCTAGCCCTAGCTGTCTCAGTGAATCTCAGAGCAGTGACCTTTATGGCAGGAACATCTTCCTGAAGCCGAATATCATCAGTAACAGATCCAACAAGCACCGCAATTTGGCTCTCCTTGCCCTTCATGAGAGCGACGAGACGGGAGAGAGAGAGCGGGGCCTGTTAACCCTACTCATGAACAACCTCTTCAGAATCACAGCATTAAACCTGCTCCCAGTTCTCCTCACCAAAAACCGGTACAACTTGACAAGGAGTTTGAGGTAAATATCATTGGATTTAGGGGCGGTACGCTTGGTCTTCTTGCTCTTACCTCCGGCGACTAGATCAATACCCATGACTGCTGCTGCCGCTTTTCTGCTTCCTCGACCTGCTCTTGTTGGAGTGATAGAGAAGAGTACCATCTCATTAAGTTTAAATGTACTTAACTACTTGGATTGATAATTTATTAGAATATATCTTCTCAATATCAAATATATTTAAAAAAAAACATATTTTTATTAGTTAATGGTCTAACTAAATACATTTAATAGTTTTACTTATTGTGTCAATCGTGTCGTGCCATTCTTTTCGTGTTTTTAGCGCGTCGTGTTTGACTTTAAATTTTAAGCCCAATAAAGCTATTGTGTTGTGTTCGAGCTTTAGTTTATCATATAGAGTTGTTATTTATCGGTTTGCACGCCCAATTTCCTCTCCCGAGTGTCATCATCAAGTATGAAATTGAAAATATATCTGTTTTTTTTTAGCTTTTTATATTTAGTTTATAGTCTTTATTGAGAAATAATGTAGTTTTGTAATAATTTGTTTGATATATATATATATATAATCAATGTTATTTATATATTTATATAAAATATTTTCTTAGCGATTTTTTTTTTCTTAGCCCACCCTACTACCAATTCCGGATCCGCCACCGATAATAGGGGTGAGTTTCATCTCATTTCAAGAGGGATATATCCGTCAATATTTAATATAACATGAAAAGCATTCACATAACCATAATAATAAATTCATTAGTTTCCTTTTTTTCCTCCGATTGGCGAGTTCATTATATATAGATTCGGGTTCACCCAAAAGATATTTTTGATCTCGGACCCTTTTCATGGCCCCTAACTTATATGAATTTATTTCATCCCGACATATATTGCAATTAATAAAATAAAATAATGAAATATTAAATAAAGACATATAATATAGATATCCCTACCTTAATAATCGCAGATATTCGATGTAGAAAAATTAACAATAAAAGTCCTAGTCCTCAACCCATTCGTTTTCTACATTAAATAAAATTATAATTAATATATGATTATAATAAATCGAACTAAATTAATGAAATAATTTGTAAAAAAAGATTGAAAGAAAGCTTATGAATTGTGAATATATATATATATATATATATAATTTGAATAAAAAAATATAAAACTATTATTTCCTTATAATTCTTGGAAATGTGGTGTAAAATTTGTGTATGAAGTTAGACATATTTATACTAATTAATTCTAACCCCTAAATTAGCTCTAAAATAGCCCCGACAATAAACCCCTAAACTAACCCCTATTTAACTATTAACACGATGGTTATCACATTCTACTATTCTTAAATATAACTTCGTCCTTGAAATTCGACATCTTACCCGGAATTGAAAATTTTAGGTACTTGACACGGATTTTCTCTTTACGCTCCCAAGTAGCTTCATTTACGCCATGATGTCTCCACTATACTTTGATCGGAGCAAAGATCTTTATTTCTCAAATGGTGAATCCTGTGTTCCAAAACGACTTTCCGGTGCTTTCTAGTAGGTTAAGTCATTTTTGATTGTTAGATCCTTATAATTCACGATGTGACTTGGATCGTGAACGTCTTTCTTAGCATAGAGACGTGAAAAATATTGTGCACACTTGAGACTCGGTGGTAATGCTAGTTAATAAGTGTTAGGAAATTAATTTTTAGATTTTGATGAATGCCATGTATAAAACTTAGAATAGAAAGTTGACACCCAATTTTCCTTGTAATTTGCATTGTAATAGATAGGTGGTCGAGTGAGTTAAATCGGCTATGCCGAACATGCAAGAAGTCAACTCGGAGACTAGAAGGAAGACTCATTTTGTGAGGCAACCGAGTGTAGCAAGGAAGAAAAGACAGAACTCGATTGAAGGTGCAATCGAGATGTAGTTTGAGTAAAGTGTCGGTCAAGTCAATTCAAGATATCCAAGTCTCAAGTTGATGTGACGGATGAGTCATCCAATGATTGGAAGGCGACTCAAGTCATCCGGGGAAATCAAGGAAATGCGGTCAAGTCGAGACAATCGAAAGAGATCCGTTACGTAAGTCAAGAAAATTACTTAAACAAGTAATACTCCCATCTTGCGCTTTCTTAAAGTGTTGATCCCGAAGCGTGCGAAAGGAATAAACCAATGGGAAGATCGCACTGTGTCGAGTCAAAAGCTAAAGACTCATTCAATACGAGGAAATGTCAATTCCAAGGATCGCAACAAGACAAGCCAACGACCACAAGTGTCTTTTGAAAATTAACCTATCTCTTCAACGGGCAAATTTTCAAAGAACACTATATAAAAGGCGAGGAATCACCTTGAGAAAAGGTTACCTTGATTATCTCGTAAAACCATTACAAGCAAGAAAGCAATATCTCGTAAATGAAATATTCTCAAGTCATTTAAGCTCAATCCTCGAAGCCTACATTACGAAGGAAATCAATCCAACACTCACATGTGAAGGAAAGACGACTTCAATCGGTTGAAGAGAAAACATTTAAAGAATCAAGGGGTCTACATTCCACAAAGGATTGTAGAAAGGTTCAAGGTCGAACCAGTCTCAAGTTTTGGAGGACTTTGTGATCAAATCCAAGAAGCTTGAGCAAGTAGATCAGTAGTGAAGCGCAAATGCCTGCCTGTGAAGAAAGTTTCGAGTCGCACGAGAAGCCATTTGTGTGACCAAGGCATCTCGGATCGAGTCCCAAATGATCAAGTCATTTGTGTGATCAAGACTTGCATCCTGGGTGATAACCACTTTGTACATTGATCAATACTTAGTGGATTCCTCCAGGAGTTGGAGAAGAGAGGAGTAGAAGAATTACCCCATCTTGAACCTCTATAAAATTTATTGTGTCATTTACATTTCAACACTTTAATTATCGCATATTATTTCGATATATCTTTGATAAATTTGTTGTCCATCCGATAATTAACAAAGTGCAATAATCAAGTATTAAAACAAACTTAAACCAAAATTCAAGGGTGTTAAGTCTTCCGATGAAAACATATCACGGTCGAGTTAAGTTTTAGTCAAAACAATCGAGTTACTCTATCAACGGCTCGATCAGTTCGTTGAGTGGCTAACTCGCCGATCAACTAACTTAGTTGTCCATGAGGACTTAGTGTGAAGTATTAACTCGAACGTCTTAAAAGGACTAAATCGAAAAGTTGGTAAGGTTTATTCAACCCCCTTCTAAACCTTACACTCACACCCCTTGGGACCTACAAGTGGTATCGGAGCGGTTTGTTCATTGAGCCTTCCACATTGGTTCTTGAACTAGATCTCCAATCTTTCAAAGCTTGCTTTAGACTTGATCTTTCAAAACTCTTTTAATCGGCAAAGTTATTATCATGGAAGCAAATTTGACACGCATCCCTATGTTCACAATTGAGGAATTTGATTATTGAAAAATTCGTATGCGAGGCTCATCTATCAAAGATTACACGATGAAATGTGGATATTAATAGAAGATGGGCCACCGCAAATTTTAAAAGTGAACACAACCGCAATGATGATGAGAAAAAGATACAACTTGGACAACGTGGCCACGGACATTCTTTACAAAACTCGGACAAAGCCATGTTCAACAAAGTCAAATCATACAAGATCGCAAAAGAAATGCTGGGATAAGCTAACCCCGATTTGTGAAGGCTCGAGAAAATCAAGGAAAATAAACTATCTGTTGTTGTACAAAAATTTGAAAACTTTAAGATGCTTGCAGGAGAAACCTTGGATCAATGGATGCTCGGTTCACGTAAATTACCAATGAGTCATACCTTGCACTTGGAAAAGAATACACACAGAGAAAGAAATGTGTATGAAGATTCTAAGAAGTCTCGGTGAATGGGAAATGAAAGTCATGGCCTGAGACACTCCATGGACCTATCAAAAACATCCAACCATGAGCTATTCTCGGATCTCAAAGCCTACGAATTTGGTGAGAAGAAAAGACCTAGAAGAGGCGGTTGTGCCCAAAACATTTGCTCTAATAGCTAAGGATGGTAAAAGAGTCGAGGTCAAGGAAGTCATTAACCAAGAGGAGATTGCCACGATGGTTAAAAGGTTTAACAAATTCTTCAACAATAATTACAAAAGAGGCAAAGGTGAATCATCCAGGAAAAGACACTTAGCTCCCTCCAAGTCAAGGGAAGATAGGCCACCCAAAAGAACAGAGCATCAAAAGGTTGAGTATCAAAGAGTGACAATCAAGGATGGAAAGAATCGATCAAAAAGTTGAAAATCTATCTTGGGCTGCAGCAACCCGGTCACTATGCCATTGATTGCCCATATCTTGTAGTCAACAAATACATGAATGAAGAGGAAAGAAAAGTCTTGAGAGAAAGAAGACAAGAGAAGAAAAAGGCAATGTTGGCTGCAGAGATCGCCGAGACGGCCAAGTCAAAAGACACAAGAGACTCGGAGAGTAGTGGCCGACTACTCAAGTGACTCGAAGAAGCCTTGATATGTCTAATGGCCAAAGAACAAGACCAACCCGACCAAGGAGATGAGGTACACTCTAACTCATCACACTCAGATTCTAGTGACAGTGATTGTGACACACACACTTCATCACCCACTGATCTTTATGATTCATTAGGCAAAATGATGAAAGACTTTGAACACATTAAATCCTCACACACACTACTAAATGAGGAAAATAACCTACTAAAAGCAAAACTCACAGCTGACTAAGGAGATGAGTACTCTAAGTCACATAGCTGATGAGAATAAAGAGCTAAAGGCTGAAAATGCTAAGTTAATAGAAGAAATAGCTGCTATAGAAAAGAGGGAAAATGACCTCAAAAATGTGATTGCCTCATTCACTAAGGCATCTAAATCTTTGGATGATCTTATTAGAGCCAAAGAGAATGTGGAGATAAGACAAGCTTAGGATTTAATTCCTCTATGTTCCAAAAGTGATTTTGGAAAAATGATATTCAAGTAATGAAGCATCTCAAAAATCCAAAACTCCAAATGGTGCACACACATTCATTCGAAAGCACAACCACAAGCAACCGGCTCTGGTTATAAAGGAAAAGGAAAAAAATAAGATAAGTATCTTTGAGAGGACAAACGGTGAGAAGAAATCCGGTGAGTTCTCAAAGAAATTCCAAATAGGAAATACTCAGAAAGAAAAGCAGAGCTACCAAAAGCCCCAGAAATTCTATAAAAGGAACACATATTATGGGAATGGTAGAAACTATCCAAGCTAAGTTGATTGGAATAATGTGAACTATCAAAGAAAGATCTATGGAATACATGCCAGATGGCAAAGGCCTAGAACTCAAAGAAAGGCCATTCCAAAGGCAAAAGAGCTATCCTCAAAGCACACATATGCACCCAAACACTACACACAGAGGTATCACAACTACCCAAGGAAGGCAATTGCTAAAACACATGCACAAGCATACAGACAAAAGAGACAGCTGTATGAACCTAGAACCCCAAGCAATTTGCCAAAATTAATTATGATTATGGCACTGATAGATGGCAACCTCTTAGAGTCAAATCATTTGGCTATAGGTTGGTTGGATCATCTTACAATACTAACCCCTCAGGACCCAAACAAGTATGGGTACCTAAAACCTAATTTCCTTGATTGCAGGTTCAAGGAATAGCTGAGTGCCAAGGAACCTGGTACATGGATAGTGGTTGTTCTAGACATGCCCAACGATTCAACCGAACCGCTTAAGCCGTGAGCCAACGATTTGAACCGTTGACCCCGGTTTCGGTTTATTTCGGTTGAATCGAACCGTAAACCTTAATTTTAAGGTTAGTTACGATTCGGAATTTTTGTAAATCAGAACCGCCCAGGTTAAACCGCGGTTCAACCGCCGCCGGTTCTAATCGCCGGTTTAACCGGCGTTTTTATATTTTTTTCAACAATTTGAAATTGAAATTTGAAATTTCAATTTGAATTTCAAATTTCAAACGGTCACTTTTGTGACCAGTTAATCCGCCGATTTTAACCGTAGAACCGGGCGGTTTCGGTTAAAACCTAGGCGGTTTTAAATTATTATTTTTTTAAATTCAAAATTTGAAAAAATTAACGGTCAAGATCATTTGACGTTGATGATCAACGGTCAAGATCATTTGATCGTTTGAAAACCGCCGGCTTAACCGAAACCGCGGTTTTCCTTTTTTTATTATTTTTTTGAATTTCATATTTTTTCCTATAAATACCCCTTCCAATTCATCCATTTTTCCTCACACCAAATTTCTAATCTCCCAATTCTCTACATTCTCTATATTCAACTTGTTCAAGTTTAAATTCCAAGTTTCAATTTAATTTTTAGTAGTTTCATACTTTTAATTTCATTAGCTATTTTAAAAAATGTCGAGACGTGGAGGATCTTCCCATCAATCTAAGGGCAAAGGTTTGGCGTCCGCCCGAGCAACAACCACCACCACCACCACGTTTTGATGAAGCTTTCGATTTGAACGAAGATGAAATCGAAGCTTGTTTTGCTAGTTTGCAACAAGAAGGTGAGGCTCAACCGGGAATCGCAATCGCCAACTCAAACTCAAAGTCGCCGAGCTCGCCACTTAGATCCGATATTTTTTCGGTTCATTATAAAAAATTCGGATCCTACAACGGCGGTTTCAAAGTTACTTGCAATTATTGCACTAATTCCTACAAGTTTAGAGGAGGGGCGGTTATGGGACGTTCACGAACCACCTCAACAAAAACATCCGGATAAAGTTGTGCTAGATCGTGCTCAAACACAACTACCGACGGGATTCACGGGTTCTTCAAGGTATGGAGTCTTCTTCTTCTTCTTTATTTAAATATACCGATATAAATGCTAGAAAAGAGATGACTTTATTTGTTAGTGGTATGTGACTCCTTTTAACTTTGTCGATAATAAAAAATTTGAAAGGTATACTAGACGTGCTTTTAACTTATTTGCTAATAAAATTTCACGTTCTACATTGACTCGTGATATTAAAAACACAGATTTGTGAATTTAAGTTTCAATTAATTAACTCATTTGCTAATTTACAAACAAAAGTTTCAATTTGTTCGGATGTATGGAGTGATCATTGGCAAAGAAGTTTTTATATGGGAATTACTTGTCATTGGGTTGATGATTCATGGACTTTGCAAAAACGTTTAATTGCATATAGAGATTTTAATGTTGAACATACCGCTATTAATATTTCTCATAAAATTCATACTATTTTACAAGAATATGGCTTAGTTACAAAAAAATTTTCAATTTCATTTGATAATGCTAGTGCTAATACGGCTAGTTTACCATCACTTATTAATATTTGTGAACCTTCTATTGGTGGCAAATTTTTTCATGTTCGTTGTATATGTCATATTATTAATTTATGTGTTCAAGATGATTTAGCTACTTTAAAAGAAGAAATTGCACCTATTAGAGATGCGCTTTTATATTTAAAGCAGATTTTCTTTGTTTTTTTTGAAAAAATGGGCGAGATATTGTAAAGAAAATAATTTATACCCAAGAAAATTCTCGGCCGATGTGCCAACTCGTTGAATTCTACATATAAAATGATAAATGATAGTTATGCATATAGAGAAGCTTTATGTTCATTTTTTGCCGATCAACAATGTGGCATAGTTTTATTTCCCAATCAATGGGATGCATGCTCTAATTTATGTCAACTTTTAAAGGTTTTTAAAGATGCTACCAAGAATTATCCGGTGTTTATTATCCTACATCAATTTTAGTTGTAGACCGTTGTGTTAAAATTGCACTACTTTTTAGATCTCTCATGCCTTGTGCTACTATAGGACCAACTATTGCCCAAATGGGATTAAAATGGTTAAAATATTTCACTTATATTCCTAATGTATTTTTAGTAGCAAAAATATTAGATCCTAGAGTAAGATTAGATGGTTTAGAAGAATTGTTAGGAATATATTATGATGCTTTGTTTCCTATTAAAAACATGACACTCCCATTCCAAGTGTTGTAGTAGAGAATGCTAAACAATGTTTATATGATATTTTTAAAGAATATTCAATAAAATTTGGTGATAGTTTTAGAGGCTCATCTAGTTCTCGTATTTCTACACCCGATGTTGAACATACTAGTGATATTGGTACGTTTAATGAGGCGTTGGTATTTGCACCATTAGATAATTTTTATGACGCGAGGATACCAAAACGGTCGAGAGGAGGCGATCCCCTTATCTTGAACTTGATACATATTTAACATCTCCTTTTGATTATCTTGAATTTGTAGTAGGGAATTCAAAGTTCGATTTGTTAAAGTGGTGGTCAAAGAGGTCTTCCTCTTTTCCTATAGTAACTTTAATTGCGAGGGAAATATTAGTCGTTCCGCCTCAACCATCTCCGTAGAGCAAGCATTGATGTGAGGAGGTTATATTCGGATCCTAGACGGCCTAGATTAACAAAGAGAAAGTCTAGAGGCTCAAGTATTGCTCCACGATTGACAAACGCCGAAACACGTGAGCAACAAGTCGATTTTGATGATTCCGAAGAAAGCGATAATCTTGATACCGATTCAAGCAATGGGTCACAAAATAATTGAAGAATCACGTTGCCACTTGCCACCTTCCCTAAGGTAAGTAAAAGGTAAGAGAACTACGTAGGGTTTTGATTCCTCTGAGGATACGTAGGCAATTTTATTTCAATATTCAAAGTTAAATTTCAAATTTTTAACTTAGAATATTAAAATAAAACTCAAACCCATTTCTTTTTTTTTTTTTTTTCCTTTCTTTGTGGTTTGTACTTTGTACTTTGTAATTTAAATTTTATACGAAATTGTATTAACGTAATTTTATTTTTAAATTGTACTTTGGAATTGTAATATATTAGAATTTTTCATTTTGTAAATTGTAAGTTGTAATTTTACTTTTAAATCAATAAAATTATTTTTGTGTTACTCAATTTTATTTCCTTCATCAATTGTGTTAATTTATCAATGGTGTTAATTTATTAATATTAAAAACTTAAAAATTCAAAAATTCAAAAAAAAAAAAAAAAGAAAAAACCGCCAAATCAGAACCAGAATCACGAATCGGGCGGTTCGGAATCGAACCGAACCGAAACCGTCTATAGACGGTTGGGTTACTGATTTCCACCTTTGGGCGAACTCAGAATCCGTGATTCCGAATCATGGGCATGTCTAGTGTTCCGGACATATGACAGAAACAAGAAAAATCTGTCAAAATTTAAGGAAGTTAGAGGTGCAAAAGTCATATTTGGAGAAATGAAGCTCCAGGAGAAATAAGAGGCATTGGATCCATCAAGAAAAATGGATTAGAAATTACAGATATTGCATATGTTGAAGGCCTCAATTTCAACTTACTAAGCATAAGTCAACTCGTGACAAGGGCTATAATGTTGGATTCAATATGGGAGTGTGCCAAATCAAGAACATCAATCTAATGAAGTAGTGCTACAAGGATGCGCATACAAAAGAACATTTATGTGGTGTATTGGTCAATCGCAACACCAAGCACTTGTCCACTAGCAAAGAGCACAATCGAATCAAGTTGGCCGTGGCACAAGAAGTTCGAGTCACCCGAATTTCAAAACTATTAACAAACTTGCAAGAAGTAATCTTGTAGAAGGACTTCCGACTCAGAGATACAAGAAGGAGAGTGTATGTGATGCATGCCGGATGGGAAAGCAAATCAAATCATCATTCAAAGAAAAGACATGTCCATCTTCAACAAGAATAATGCACCTATTACATATGGATCTATTTGGTCCAATTGAACCAAAGCCTAGCATAAGCAGAAAGAAATACACCTTGGTGGTAGTAGATGACTACTCAAGGTACACATGGATAATTTTCATGTGTAAGAAGAAAGAAACCCTGCAGAAACTACCACGGTGATGAAGAGAATCAAAATGAGAAGAGTCAAACCATTATCAAAATAAGATCTCGAGAGGAGGAATCGAGTTTGTCAATGGTATAATAACTCGATATTGTATTAAAAATGGTATTGCTCATGAATTATCTGCAGCAAGGACTCCACAAAGAATGGAGTTGCGAAAGAAGAACAGAACTCTCAAAGAAGCGAAGAAGGACCATGTTAGGTGAAGCAGGTCGCTTAAAAGATTTTGGGTCAAGCCATAAACACAACATGCTATACTCAAAATAGATGCATGATAAACAGACAGCTGACAAAGACTCACTATGAGATTTGGACAGGGAGAAAGCCAAATGTTGCATATTTTAAAATATTTGGATGCAAATGCTTCATTCATAACAATGGCAAAGATAATCTAAAGGCTTTTGATGCTAAAGTCGATGAAGGTATCTTCTTAAGATACTCAAATTTAAAGCAAAGCCTACAGAGTGCTCAACAAGAGGACAATGGTTACAGAAGAGTCTATTCATGTGGTGTTTGATGAACCCAACGTAAATGGAGAAGACATTGAAGAGTCGGTGATAAGTTCGAATCACCCAACCATGCGTAAGAGTCCCTATGTTGAAGTCAATTTGGAATTATAAACCCGGATGAAGATGAGATAGCTCTGTCTCAAAGACATGTTGGGAAATATGCAGCTAAGTGATGATGAGAGAGCTGATCAAAATAACACGATTGCAAAGACGATCGAATCCAACCTAACTTACTCCAACTCGATGTAAGGTGGCCGAGAGACCATCCACCGTAACTAATCATTGGAGATGTAAGAGAAGGTGTGAAAACCAGATCCAGAACTCAACAAGAAGCAATGTTCACTTGCTTTATCTCTCAAATAGAGCCAAAAGATGTGTCACAGGCATTGGATGACACACATTGGATTCAAGCCATGCAAGAAGAGTCAATCAATTTGAAAGGAACAAGGTATGGGAATTGGTTCAAAGACCTACCCATCAAAATGTTATTGGCACTAAATGGGTGTTCGTAAACAAGATGAATGAGGAAGGTTCCAGTAGTAAGAAACAAGGCAAGATTGGTAGCCAAAGGGTATTGCCAAGAAGAAGGAATAGATTTTGATGAAACTTTTGCTCCTGTGGCAAGATTGGAAGCCATAAGGATGTTTCTTGCCTATGCTGCTCACAAGAACTTCATTGTATATCAAATGGATGTAAAGAGTGCATTCCTTAATAGGATATTGGAGGAAGAAGTGTATGTTGAACAACCTCCTGGATTTGAGCAAAAGACTCTTGGAGATAATGTATACAAACTCAAGAAAGCTCTATATGGATTGAAACAGCACCAAGAGCATGGTATGATACATTATCACAATTCCCGATCGAGAACGGATTCACAAAAGGCAAAGTGGATAGAACACTCTTGAGTAATTCAAGATGGGAAGAGTATACCGCTTGTTCAAATATATGTGGATGACATCATCTTTTGATCCACAAACAAAGAGTTGTGTGATAAATTCTCAAATCTCATGCAAAGAAAATTTGAAATGAGCATGATGGGAGAGTCGACATTCTTCCTTGGACTCCAAGTAAAACAGTGAAGGATGGAACCTTCATAAGTCGGACAAAATACACCGTGAGATTTAATGAAGAAATTTGGTATGGAAGAGAAATCTTATGTGAAAATACCAATGAATACATCACCAAAATGGATATGGATACAGATGGCAAGCATGTGGATCAAACAAGATACTGAGCACTTATGGATCATTGCTCTATCTCAAGCAAGCAGCGGATATCACCTTTGTTTGTAGGTGTATGTGCAAGATTTCAATCGCTCCAAAAGAAAGCCACATGACCGCATGCCAAGAGAATCTTGAGATATTTGAAAGGAAGCCAAGAAGTTGGCTTATGGTATCCGAAGGAAGGTGGATTCAAGCTAATTGGTTACTCGACTCGACTATCTTTGGATGTAGAGTTGATGAAAAAGTACCGTGTACATGTCAAATGCTTGAAATAAGCTAATTTCTGGTTTAGCAAGAAGCAAAATTCAATAGCCACCTCCACAGCCTAAAAACAGAATACATAGTCTGCGGGCAAATGTTGTGCCCAAGTCTTATGGATGAGACAAAGTGAGAGACTATGAAGTTGAAGAAAGGGAAATTCAAATTATGTGTGATAACACAAGTGCAATTGCAATCACTCAAAATCTTATGCTACACTCAAAAACAAAGCACGTTGATGTCGATATCATTTCATAAGAGATCATGTAGAAATGAAGGACATCACCTTGGAATATATCTCAACCGATAAGAAGGTTATTTGATATATTCACAAAACCATTATGTGAATCAAGATTTGAAGAACTCAAGCATGAATTAGGGTTAATTGAGTGAGTTGACACTGTAAGACTCAAAGAAAAGAGATGGAACATAAAAAGATGAAAAAGAGTGAACTCTTGAATCATATAAGTGAATCACCAGATCGGAGAATCACCGTGATCGAGTTACCGACAATTGAGTGCCTATGTGCAAAAAGAGAAGAGTTAAATCGGCTAAGGAGTAAGTCAAACATTTATGAGCAAAGTGACAAAACGCGATCGTTTTTACTAAGCGGAATGTTTTTAAGAATGACGTCAAGATAATTATGACGCAGTCAAAAGTCGCATACCAAGCTTATGATTGGATATAAATGCTTTGCCGCATTAAATGCGAGAAATTAAATGTTAATCGGCGTGCAAAATTTAAGGCGTTGATCTTGATCAAATTTCAAAACCACCCGCACGCCCTTTCATAACCCATACATATACCATTTCGTCCGATTTTCTCTCACTTTACCAAAACTGTTCATCTCTCTCAAGAGCAAAGAAAGCATTTTTACTCTCAAAACCCTACAAATCTTCAAAGCTTATTTTCAAAGTTTCATTCGGTGAATCTTCGAGAAATGGCATCTACGCACGACTTTATCAAGTTGGGAAAGCAAATCCACACGGGATCTCTTTGTGGATTTCAAGGCATGATCAAACAAGGGTCGACGAAACCCTTGTGAAGAAAAAATAGCAGCAGAAGTTCGAGAAATCGTGGATCAAACCCTTTTTGTCGATGGAGTTTCGGATGACCACGTGGAGGAGGTCGCGCGGTTCTATGTGAACGCTCGAAGTTCACGATGAGGGCATCAAGTCCTCTCGTTCACGGGAAAAATTTCACCACCGCCATGATCCGCGTAACATCGCTCGCGTTGCGGCGGAATGAGTGCCGGAGATTTATGAAGCCGATGTTAACCTGGGCCGCATGGAAGGAAGTTGCCAAACCCGATCGCGGCCGCAAAGGTTGTCTACGCGGTGATAAGAAGTTTCGAAAGAGGATTACCACAAGTTGTTAGACATTGTTGCCAAATGCATAGATATCAAGTTTGGAAGCTTTAATCGCTTGTCCAAAACCAAGTTGATCGTAATGGTTGCGATCATGGAAGAGAAGAAGATGAACTAGTCCGAGTTTGTATACAGCAGACTCGCCGAGAATATTGGGAATAAATCCTTCAAGGAGGATGGTTCGTTTGGAGGATCTTTGGGGGTACGGCCTAGTGATTGGTCGGATGATGGAAGTGAAGGGAGTCCTCTTCGACATGGAAAGGCGTTCCATGTAAATAAGAAAATGTTCCGATCGAACCTTTCCTGAGCACGTAAGAGAGCGTACGCCAAGAGGGCCGATCACGAGTGAGGAGAATCGGTGGCCTCGAAGAAACACTGCCTCCTCCTCTCCCCGAGAAGAAGACCGCCCTACACCGCAAAGAAGATCGTTGCCCCTACAACAAAGAAAAAGAAATCCGCACCGCACTGCAGCCGAGTCACCGCCCAGAGTGCCCGCATGGAGAAGGAATCCCAAATGCCTTCTCCAGTTATTAAGAAAAGGAGGATCGATAAGCCGAGAAGGCCGCTCCTCGTAAAAGGACAACAAGCACGCCCCCCGCCGCCAAGACTCGGAGAAAACCGCATCCGAACTAAATTCCTCCGGTAAGGACCAAAAGGAGAAGACTCTTCAAGTCGTCGAGCTTGAAAAAACAAATGAGTCCGCCACTCACCGAGCAGATCATGGAAACAAAATTGGAGAAGTAGAGTCTCCAGAGATTATTGATGCAATCGCAAGTCTCTCGTTGAAACCGATCAGAGGCAAGTCAAGATCCGATTGTGGACAGGACAACTAAAGAACAAGGAGTACGAGACATCGACTCTCCTGCCGACAGACTATATCTCCACATGTCCCCGATGTTGCCAAGGAGTTGATGATGATAAAGAAGATGCTTCGATGTGATGATCCTATCCCCACCATATCCAGACATCCAAAATCGCCTCGCAAGAATGGAGGAAGTGGAAGCCGAGTCGATCCAGGAACAGATTCCAAAGACCATAGTTTATTGAAGAAGAAGAAGAATCGTTGAATTTTCTCGGATTGACCATCGTGGTCCAAGCATCGGATGAAGAAAAATCGCATGTATATCTTGCAGATCTTCAAAGACAAAAGAGAAGCAGAGATCGCAGAGAAAGTCAAGCTCGTGATAAGTGCTAACATTTGTCCCCTTATCGGAACCATCGATCATACACATCCTCATTTTGACATCCTATCGTGAGAGTGATGAGGATCTCGGACCCGCCGCCGCAATGAAGGATTGGAAATGCATCAAGCCATGCGGGAGTCCAGGATTCTACATGAGCAAAGACTAATGGAAGAACCAGGAGTCTTCCACATCACAACTGAACTTGACCCGATGGGAGTGGTGCGCAAAGATATTGCCATCGTTGTTGCTTTCGCCGCCACTTCCCCACTCACTCGTAGAAGAAGGTGTTAAGGGAACTGGCGATGAAACCGGGAATGTGGGGACCCAGTCAAGCCAACCCCACGATGAAGGTGTCTTACCACCGCCGCCGGTTGAACACTCAAAGGGAATAGCCGGGAGTCTAGAGATGAGTGACCCTATTCCTAGTCACTCACCGTGGTGTGCCTACGAGGGGAAAACTCCCTCCACCTGCAGCAAGAAGGACGGAGGATCTTTGCGGTGACTCCATAACGAATCTTAGAGGCGAAGTGGAGAAGGAAAAACAAATGGATACACAACAAATTGTCATCGACGAGGCTCGGCAGCTTGAGACTGTCTCGGTGAAGTGCCAATCGCTTTGAAGGCCAATGACGCTGTTGATGCAATCGAGGCAAATGATGGATATGCCCGGGAGTTAACACTGGTGATGAAAGTGCAATCCATGGAGTTGAGACTCAGCGGTGGATGCCACTCAAGACCCTAAGGCATTGAATGGCCGAAGGGATTGTCCAAGGCCTCGCCGCAGCTTGATATTGCATGAGGTAGTGAAGGCAACGGAGGTTGAGACTTCCGGGGTAAAGAGACGGAATCACGTAACATCCCTCCTACTATCATTGATCCATCCGAAAAGGAGATAAGTGCTCTTCACGATTCCCAAGACAATCCCGATATAACCTTTCTCGGGATCCGAAGGTGAAGACGGTTGAGTCATCCCCATTCCGATCCAAAAGACTCGGTGAGGATGTTCTCCCACGCACGAGTAAGTCCGATCTTAAGGCTACTCGCCAAACTTTTACCTTGATGATGAGCCACCCATGCAAATCTCATCATCGTCCGATGACGCCATCGACACGGCCGAGACTACCAACTCATATTGACAAACCGGTGAGACCGATGAAGCCGCTGAGACAACTGAGGCTCACCACTGGTCAACTCCACAACAGACCACACGGTGAAACAGAGTCAATCGCGCAAGCAGCTTCCCAAGCCGCAGCAGATCGACTCCACCGGGAACATCACGAGCACAAGTTATCATTGAGCTTGATTCCCGTTGCTGTGATGATCCGTTTGAAGAATCGTTTCCTTTTCTTCCTGGAGCTACCCGACCTTCTTGAAGAATCAGCTAGAGATCAAGAACATTTCCATAAACCTCCGATCCCGTTATTCCAACAGACACCATCGCCCCAAAGCAGACTTTGACTTTGACGCTTGCTTTGGCCGCCACCGAGACAAGTATGACAATGAGGTTCGAGAAGTTTTCAAGGCCATATTTACAGAGATAGAGAAGATGGAGAGGCACCGCCTCACCGACATGAGACCGGATAACCGAGATGCTAATCTTACCGCCGATCCGCGAGGAATAATTGTCAAGATCCGGGAATGGTGGCAACAACAAAGCAGACAACGCGCGTAGAACAAGTTCGATACTTTAACATTGTTCAATAAATTTCTAGTCCGCACTCGAGAATGCTGATATGAAGAGAAGAATGCAAGAAAACATCGATCGAATGCATGAATCTCACAACACAGAGATGCAGCTGCTGCGTGAATTTCATAAGAAAGAGCTTCTGCGCGTAGAGGAGAACATGGAGAAGAAATTCAGCCTCCTCATGGCTGAAATGAAGCTGGTGGCAGCTGAATCCAACGCCACCCGCTCCGAATTCCGTGCAGCATACTCCGCAGCAGATTCGAAGCATAACTCAGCTATCAGCCGCTTAGACTTCATGATTGCTAGCTTGTTTCCAGGGGTTCTCTCTCCTTTGATGATGCCAAAAAGGGGGAAGAGGAATACCTAAAGGCGTTGAAAGGTTCTGAAGCTGAGAAGAAGGACGCAGCTGTGAAGGAGAAGACAATGAAGAACTAAGAAGAGAGAAGAAGGGAAAATCTGTTGAGGGGGAAGGTTCGAAAGATATGACCCTGATGATTGCTAAAACCCCCCAACAAGGACTTGTCACACCGATATCATCAAAGAAACTTCCGATGACCGCGCTCCAACACCAGCACCCATGGCCAAAAAGTGCGAAAAATAGTAAGCGGGGATGAAGGAGGTGCAAGGAAAGATGGATGCCCGAGTGATGGATATACTAATACAATATGGAGGCATTCCGCAGAAGAGACACCGATGCCATTTCACGCTTCTGAACCGAGCCAAGATCTCGTTGATGAATTCAAGACGCCGATCTCGAGGTTACTTCGTAGAATATGTCCATGGCCCAAGCTCGGGATTTGTATTGGGAAAAAGGCCTCAAACTATGTGAAGAAGCCGACAGCCAGAGACCACGATACCACTCTTGTCACTCACGATCATTCATTTGGGAAAAAGAAGGCTCAAAGATAATACACGCCCGAGGCGGAGGAAGAAGCGATGTGGAGGATTTAGAATATTATTAAAGTACTCTTTTGATGAAATTAAAGTACCCTAAAAATATTATTAAGAAAATACAAATTTATAAATTAAAGTAATCCCAATATTTATCAAAAAGACGATTTAGAATTTTTAATTTTTTAAGGAAAAAATATAATTATGATAATAATAATAATAATAATAATACATCTTCCAAATTAAATATCCAAAAATTATTCCAAGTATAAACCAGAATTGTTTTTTGAGGAGAAATCCAAAATTTAATCCGATTATAAATATTTAAAATAAATATGTAACATGATTTATTCCATCATCCACAACATCATATTTTCAATCAATTTCCTAAACCCGAAAGTCATGATAATAATAGGGGTGAGCTTCATCTCATTTCAAGAGGGATATATCTGTCAATATTTAATATAACATGAAAAGCATTCACATAACCATAATAATAAATTCATTAGTTTCTCTTTTTCCTCGATTGGCGATTACTATATATAGATCGGGTTCACCCAAAAGATACTTTTGATCTCGGACCATTTTCATGACCCCTAACTTATATAAATTTATTTCCTCCCGACATATATTGCGATTAATAAAATAAAATAATGAAATATTATATAAAGACAAATAATATAGATATCCCTACCTTAATAATCGCAGATATTCCATTTAGAAAAATTAACAATAAAAGTCCTAGTCCTCGACCCCTTCATTTTCTACATTAAATAAAATTATAATTAATATATGATTTTAATAAATCGAACTAAATTAATGAAATAATTTGTAAAAAAAGATTGAAAGAAAGCTTATGAATTGTGAACATATATATATATATATATATAATTTGAATAAAAAAATATAAAACTATTATTACCTTATAATTCTTGGAAATGTGGTGTAAAATTTGTGTATGAAGTTAGACATATTTATACTAATTAATTCTAACCCCTAAATTAACTCTAAAATAGCCCTGACAATAAACCCCTAAACTAACCCCTAACATAACCCCTATTTAACTATTAACACGATGGTTATCACATTCTACTATCCTTAAATATAACTTCGTCCCTGAAATTCGACATCTTACCCGGAATTGAAAATTTTGGGTACTTGACACGAATTTTCTCTTTACGCTCCCAAGTAGCTTCATTTTCGCCATGATGTCTTCACTATACTTTGATCGAGCAACATCTTTATTTCTCAAATGGTGAATCTTGTGTTCCAAAACAGCTTCTGGTGCTTTTTAGTAGGTTAAGTCATTGTTGATTGTTAGATCCTTATAATTCACGATGTGACTTGGATCGTGGACGTACTTTCTTAGCATAGAGACGTGAAAAATATTGTGCACACTTGATAGACTAGGTGGTAATGCTAGTTAATAAGTGTTGGGAAATTAATTTTTAGATTTTGATGAATGCCATGTAAAACTTAGAATAGAAAGTTGGCACCCCATTTTCCTTGTAATTTGCATTGTAATAGATAGGGTGGTCGAGCCGAGTTAAGTCGCCTATGCCTCGAACACGCAAGAAGTCAATCGGAGACTAGAAGGAAGACTCATTGTGTGAGGCAACCGAGTGTAGCAAGGAAGAAAAGACAGAACTCGATCAAGGTGCAACGAGATGTAGCCGAGTAAAGTGTCGGTCAAGTCAATTCAAGATATCCAAGTCTCAAGTTGATGTGACAGATGAGTCATCCAATGATTGGAAGTCGACTCAAGTCATCCTGGGGAAATCAAGGAAATGCGCCAAGTCGAGACAATCGAAAGAGATCCGTTGCACGTAAGTCAAGAAAATTACTTAAACAAGTAATACTCCCATCTTGCGCTTTCTTAAAGTGTTCCCGAAGCGTGCAAAAGGAATAAACCAATGGGAAGATCGCACTGTGTGTCGACTCAAAAGCTAAAGACTCATTCAATACGAGGAAATGTCAATTCCAAGGATCGCAACAAGACAAGCCAACGACCACAAGTGTCTTTTGAAAATTAACCTATCTCTTCAACGGGCAAATTTTCAAAAGAACACTATAAAAGGCCGAGGAATCACCTTGAGAAAAGGTTACCTTGATTACCCGAGAAAACCATTACAAGCAAGAAAGCAATATCTCAGAACTCGAAATATTCTCAAGTCATTTAAGCTCAATCCTCAAGCCTACATTACGAAGGAAATCAATCCAACACTCACCGTGAAGGAAAGACGACTTCAATCGGTTGAAGAGGAAACATTTGAAGAATCAAGGGTCTACATTCCACAAAGGAATGTAGAAAGGCTCAAGGTCGAACCACTCTCAAGTTTTTGGAGGGCTTCGTGATCAAATCCAAGAAGATTAAGAAAGTGGATCGTAGTAGCAAGGCAGTGCCTGTGAAGAAGCTCGAGTCGTGCGAGAAGCCACTTTGTGTGACCAAGGCATCTCCGGATCGAGTCCCAAAGGATCAAGTCATTTGTGTGATCAAGACTTGCATCCGGACCGATAACCACTTTGTACATTGATCAATACTTAGTGGATTCCTCGGGGAGTTGGAGAGGAGAGGAGTAGAAGAATTACCCCATCTTCGAACCTCTATAAAATTTATTGTGTCATTTACATTTCAAAGACTTTAATTTATCGTGATATTATTTTGATATCTCACGATAAATTTGATGTCCATCCGACAATTAACAAAGTGCAATAATCAAGTATTAAAACAAACTTAAACCAAAATTCAAGGGTGTTAAGTCTTCCAATAAAACATATCATAGTCGAGTTAAGTTTTAGTCAAAACAATTTGAGTTACTCTATCAACACGGCTCGCCGAGTCTATTGAGTGGCTAACTCACGATCAACTAACTTAGTTGTCCATCAAGGACTTAGCCGTGAAGTATTAACTCGAACGTCTTAAAAGGACTCAATCAAAAAGTTGAATAGATTTATTCAACCTCCTCTTCTAAACCTTACACTCACACCCCTTGGTGTAAGTCCAAGCGGCTACGATAATCTAGAGGGGGTGAATAGATTATCTCCATATTTTCGATTTATCCCTCTTTTTCAAACCGAATGCTCAAAGACAAATATAAAGGTGCGGAATGTAAACAACACGCGTCTATTTATAGTAGTTGAACCCACCTAGGGCCTAATCTACTACCACCCCAAGATATCCGGGATGGATTTCAAAGAAAAAGAATTTTATTAATTACCAAAATTAATACAAATTCAACTTATAACACCTTGAAGAGTACCACACTCTTCTTCAACACCACCTTTGAGATTACCACAATCTCACTTGAAGATTACCACAATCTCCAAACGGCACCTTATGAAGATTACCACAATCTTCACCCTTGAAAAGCACCACACTCTTCAACACCTCAACAAGAAGATTACCACAATCTTCTTACACCTAACACCTAGTTCACCCAAGTGTGTTCTTACCACAAGAACACTCACAAGGATATCTTGTGTTTGAATGACGACCACAAATTCAAGATTACATGATGGCTCAAAAGCTACCTTTAAAACCGTAGGCAAGTGCACCTATCGTTTTATAGTATAGATTATTGAGTACCGAGTGTCATTCCCACGAGGATTATAAGTACTAATAATTACCGTCTTTTTTTGTTTTTTAATCTAACAATTTTCGAGTTTTTGTTTGATGAAAAAGGAAAACAAATTATAAATTGCAAAAATGAAGGAAGATTTGTAAAATAAGAAATCAAGAGATAGAAATGTGTTTGAATGTAAATCCCTCTAGAATGTTTTTGTGATTTGACAAGTTAAAAATACAACCGTAAGCCCTTAAGCAAAACCAACCTCTTTTAATAAAATCTCATGTCTTGTGGACCGTAGAAATTCCCAATTTAAGTTAAACCCTTTCTCAAGGCGAAAAACTTCTAATCTCAAGTTGATTAACTGAAATCTCTTTCTAGTTAAAACCCCCAAGACAAAGATTATAACGATTTGTGAATTCCCATATTAGGTTTGACCCTAATCCGGAAGATTTATGTCGCCCCTATATCTAGGATTGCATGCAACTCTTTTTCACTTATATAGGTTCTATTTCACCATGAATCTCTCGATTTCCGGATGAAAAATAAACTTCAAATCAATATTGCGCATATATCAATTCGAATGAACGAAGCATAATATAAGTGAATCACACAAAATATGAAGATTTTATTAAAAACATACACACCTTAATCACAAATCCATTCTAGAGTTCATTACATTCAAACACTAGGAGTTTAGCTACACATGATTTTGACCAAAGAATAAATTACACAAGAAGATTTAAGTATTGTAGACATGGTGTACTTATCTTTCTCAAAATCTCAATTGACTTCTTTCTTGATTGATGATGTTGCTCCAAGCCTTCTTCTCCAATATTGCCCCAAGCTTTCTCCTCCAAGACCCCTTTATCCCAATTCTACTTAATGAAATGAATACAATGAATATTTCTTGAGTATCTAATGAATGCCTCTCCCAACTTCAACCTTGGCTTTTATAGCAATCAATACATTGATAGTACTCTCTTTTGTTAAACAATTGCCTCCATTTTCCTTGTTGGTTGGTGAATTCTTGTATTCAAGTGATGAGGGAGGGGACATGGAGACATGTTTCAGCAAAATAGGTGTTAAAAATGTACAAAAGTGGTCAAAATGGGTTGGTTGGTGAGTTTTCCCAAATTCGCGAAAAAAGTTGCAAAAAGAGGTCCCTGACACGCCAGTGTTGGCACAAAGACGGCCAGGCCGTGCGCACAAAATTTTCTCAAGAAATGCCCGACATGGTCGTGTTATACGACACGGCCAGGCCGTGTTCGGGGCTGTTTTTCGCAAAAATTTCGAGTTTTTAGCTCCGCGTGAACACGGCCGTGTTGCCCGACACCCCCTGCCCGTGTTGGACCAAAAAGGCCCCGAAATGACGCGTTTGGCTTGGAATTTCGAGCGTTTTTGCATCCTTAAACTCCCCGGTATGTTTTGACATGAATCCATGGTCCGAAATTCACCAAAATTAGCCCCAAATGGTCAATCTACATCAATAAAAGCACTCTGAGTAATATGAACTATGTACAATCAAAAATTTATAAAACTAACAATAAAATAACTCGAATACTACTCAAATATACACATAAAACATGCATAAAAAGACCCTTATCAAACCACCTCCAACTTTGAACTTTGCTTGTCCTCAAGCAAAACATTATATCAAAAAGAGGGATTCAATAAATCACAACATACAAAGATGATTTTTTTTTCAACATATTGAACATAAGCAGTCAAGTTCTTCGCCTTCTCAACCTGAATTAACCATTAAGTAAAAACATCGTTTTGTAAAGCGATCGATCGTCAAGAAAGATCAGAATATCGTAGGCATTATTGAGACTTGAAATCATCACGCCACAAATATTGATAGTTATGAACAACTTCAATTCAATAATGCTATGAAAATACAAGAACTCAATGGATCATAGTAGTTAGCTTACTAGTCATATAACCAAGCTTCTTGAACTTTATTGGAATGAGAAGTCAAGGAGTATTCATTCTCCTTTTTTTTTTTTTTTTTTTTTTTTCTCTTTTTTTTTTTTTTTTGGGACCTTTCGAGACATGCTTCCACTAGGTTTATATTTTGAATTTCTGTTCAAACACTCCTAGGGTGGTTTCCCATACTCATATTTGTGTCGCCGTTTTACGTAAAAGACAAACATGGGGCTCATGAATGCTCCTAGTTACTAAGCAACAACAAATAGAGGAGTATAACCTCGATTGGTCCGTTTTTTTTTTTTCTTTTTCTTTTTTCTTTTTTTTTATTCACAAGCTTGGTACTACTAAATCATGAGTTCTCGGAAGTTCATAGCACTAAGTATCCGTCGATATGCCTTAACACATCAAATATTTATGGTGTTGGAAATCTCACAAAATTTAGCCCGCATCCACGTCAATCTATCCTAGACAATCAATTGCTTCACATTGAAAACACAAATTAACAAGTTAATATAGGTATAATTGGGCCAAGTTATTGACTAGCAAATACTCAATTTGTTAAAAAAAAAAAATCACATCTCTTGAAAACAAACACACAAGCATTCCGAAAATGTTATTGTACCCACCTCCAACTTTAAGATTCACATTGTCCTCAATGTGAAAGAAAGAAATGGACAAACACACACAAAACACTCAAAAAAAAACAAAGAAATTAGAATGATATAAAAGAGGTGGAAAAAAAGAAAAATACGACCTTACTACAATAGTGGAATCGGTGTTGAGCGACCATTGGGTTGTTTTGGTACGGGACCTTCAACGGCATCTTCATACCTAATCAACGTTAAGCAACACACAACTCGAATACCGTGAAATCTCAAATATTCCCAATTAGGACAAGCAAGAAGAAGCTCAAGAGTTTTTTTTTTTTTATGATTTGAAGATGACTCTAAGGACTTGTGATTATTTTGAAAGAAAATAAAAAAAATAAAAAAAAATGAAAACAATTGCACACAAACATCGGGTTGCCTCCGGTTAGCGCTTCTTTAACGTCAGATAGCTGGACCATTTCACCTAAATGTGAAGATTTAATCGGGCGAGAGCCTTGAACTTATGAAAATTTTATCTCTTTGAACAACATCGCCACCCGTATCGATTTTCGAACAATTGACCTTCATGGTCCTATTTTTTCGCATGTTATTCTCAAAATGGGATTTATCGTGGAAACTTTTGCACATTGAACATCACATACTTTCAAGGATTTATTAGAAGATATATCAAGCAAAGAATCATTTATCCTTGTCTCAATCAAGTTTATAGGAAAACAAGTATCATTTATAGGATTTCTCAAAGGAATTTTAAAGATAACTTGTTCACCCCCTACTCTCAAAGTAAGCTTTCCATCATGCACATCAATGAGAGATTTAGCGGTAGCCAAAAAGGGGACGCCTAGAATTAAGGGAACTTCTAAATTATCATGCATGTCAAGAATAACGAAATCGATCGAAACACGAATTTGTCAATCTTGACTAACACATCATTAATAATACCTCAAGAATGTGAAAGTGAATAGATAGGCAAATTACAACAAGAAATATGACAATGTAAGAACAATCGTATTCTTGAGTGTATCTTGTTGTGTTGTAGTTTTCTCTCTTGTTGTTGTGCTTCAAATCTTCCTCTATTTATAGGAGATGATTGATACTAGATAGCTCCTCTTGGAATCGATTTCTACAAAAAAATTGCAATTAAAATCAAGATTATAGTCTGTTAGAAATCAATCCCATAATTTAGGGAAAAGTTGTCTCGCCGCACAACGGTTAGAATTTTGTCATTTCAAACATTAGGCGACGGCCGCATTTAAATAGACTTTGAAAAATCGTATCAACATTTACATAGGGCGACGGCGACGCGTCTACCTCGACCGGCCGACCTATGCCTCAACCGGTCCCCCTCATAGGTTTGGAAGAAAGAAAACGTTCGCTTCAATTTTGCTCCTGTGCACGGCCGCCCAGTGGGGTCGACGGTCAATCGGCAGACCGGCCGTTGCCCTATAGGGCGACGGTTGCCCGACCATTTTCTCGCAAACATGAAGTTTTCTCGTTTTCCTCAACTTTCAGGTACGGGTTGCCCTATACGGCGACCGGTTGACCTCAAAACAAAAGTGTTGTCCAATTTTATATCGAAAATAAACTTCAAGAAATACTCCGAAAAATAGTGAAAACATTTTAGACCGATCGGGAGTATTAGGACAACATTTAGAAACATTGTTTTGGTGTAAAAATACATTAATGAGAAAATCATTAAAAGTGTTGTCCAATTTTGTCGAAAATAAAACTTGAAGAAATACTCCGGAAAATATTAAAACCATTTTAAATCATTTAGGAGTATTTGGACAACCTTTAAAACCATTGTTTTGGTGTAAAATCAAAATCATCAAAATCATGATAAAACCATTTATCAAACACTTGGGACCTACAATAAGCTAAATCTCCAACTCGTGTAAGGATTTCAAATGGACCTATATATATTAGTTTCAACTTTCCTTTTCGCCAAATCGAATAGCACCTTTGATAGAGCTACTTTCGTAAATACTTTTTATCCTTCATCAAACCGTATATGTTTTCTCCGTCTATCAACATAAAACTTTTACCTATCTTGAGCCATCTTGATTCGATCTTGTATCATAATTATTTTCCCAACAAGTTTGCGAATTAATTCAGTCCCAAAATCTTTCTTTCACCAACTTCGCTCCAATATAACGGTTATCTACACTTTCTTCCGTGCGGCGCCTCGTATGGAGCCATCCCAATAGTCGCTTGATAATGTTGTTATAAGCAAATTCTACCAAGGGTAATAATGTTTCCCAATTATTTTCCTAAGTCGAGCACACATGCTCTCAACATATCTTCCAATATTTGTATAATCCTTTTCAGATCGACCATCCGTTTTGCGGGTGATAAGCAAGATTACTAAATTTTAGCTTTGTTCTCAAGGCACTTTGTAGACTTTTCCAAAACTTAGAAGTAAAACGTGCATCTCTATAGAAACAATTGACACAAGAACTCCATGAAGTCTCATTATCTCCCCAATGTAAATTTGTGCATATCGCTCCATATTGAACGTCATCTTAACGGGTAAGAAATGAGTTGACTTTGTTAACCGATCTACTACAACCCATACAACCTTGTTTTCCTTGATCGATGGCGGAAGATCTACCACAAAATCTATAGTTATGTGCTCCCATTTGCATTCTCGGGATATCAAGTGGTTTGAGCAAACCGGATGTCTTTGGTGTTTGACTTAGGGGTGTTAATTAGGTTCATCGGGTCAGTTCGAGTTTGATTTCAGGTTGATTTTGAGTTATACTCAAAATACATCAAACATTAAGAAAAAAATAAAACAATTACGTTTTAAACAAATCGGTAATTTCGTGTCGGGTTCGTTTTAGTCGTGTTTGGATTCGGGTCTTGTTCGGGTTTCTCTCAAGTAACTTCGTGTCGGGTTCGTGTCGGTTCTTGTGTCGTGTCGTGATTGACACCCCTAGACTTCGACTTTAACTTGCCGACAAGTCAAACATTTTCCTCAAAAGTTCCAATATCTCTTTTCATACTTCGCCACCAAAATACTTCTCTTAAATATCGTTACATTTTTGTAGCTCCGGGGTGAGTCGTGGTACGACGCACAGAGCTTCTTCGAGAATTTCTTTTCTAATCCCTTCTTCTTTAGGAATGCACAATCTCCTTTCATATGTCAAAGTACCATCATCCTGTTATAACAAATCATTTCACACTCCTTTCACGAGTTTTTTCTTTCATTTTGCTTAAAAATTTATCTTGAGGTTGAGCTTCTTTATCTTTTCTCTCAAAGTAGGTTGCACCACCAAGGATGCTAGTACTATCTCCGTGCTTTTTGGTGGTACCACTACTTCTATTCCCATCCTGGCGAATTCTCTCACAAGATGTTTTTGTTTAGATATCAAGCTTGATATTTCTCCTTTTGTTTTATGACTTAATGCATCGGCTACAACATGCTTTACCCGGATGATAGCCGATAGTACAATCATAGTCATTCACCAATTCCAACCACCTTCTTTGCCTCATGTTTAGTTCTTTCTCGAGTTAATAGATATTTCAAACTTTTATGGTCGGTGAAGATTTCACATTTTCCTCCATATAGGTAATGGCACCGGATCTTCAATACAAGCACTTCAACAACTAACTCTACAGGTCATGAGTAGGATAATTTAACTCATGTGGCTTTAGTTGTCTTGAGGCGTGAATAATCACTTTACCATGTTGCATTAGCACGCATCCCAAGCCTTGTTTTGATGCATCACAATAAATAATAAAATATTTAGTGGGGTCAGAATTGTTAATACTAATGCGAAGTTAGTCTTCGCTCAACTCCCGAAAGCTTTCTTCGTATTTCTCGCTTATTGTAATTTCTCCAATGAGTCATAGGCACAACTATCTTTGAGAATTCTTTAATAAATCTTCGATAATAGCCCGCAAATCTAGAAAACTCGCGAACTTCATTCGCATTTGTAGGTGCACTCCATTGATTAACCGCTTCAACTTTAGATGGGTCAACTTCAATTCCTTGAGCAAAGTGATTACATGTCCAAGAAACACAACTCTATCTAGCCAAAACTCACATTTCTTGAATTTTGCATATAACTTCTCCTTGCAAAGTATTTCTAGCACTATTCTTAAATGCTTATTATGTTGCTCTCTATTATTTGAATATACAAGTATATTATCCATAAAGACTATGACAAATTGGTCTAGGTACAGATGAAACACTCTATTCATCAAGTCCATGAGTACTTTGTTGGTGCATTACTTAACCTAAATGGCATTACTACAAACTCATAATATCCATACCGGGTTCTAAATGCCGTTTTTGGGATATCACTCTCTTTAATTTTTAATCGATGATATCTGAATCTCAAGTCAGTCTTAGAGAAGGTGCCGACACCTCTCAATTGATCAAAAAGTCTTCAATCCTCAAGAACGGGTACTGTTCTTCATCTTTGTGAGTTGATTAAGTTCTCTCTAATCAATAAACATCCTTAGTGACTCGTCTTTTTCTTGAAAAATAGAACCGGTGCTCCACATGGTCATACACTAGGTCTAATGAATCCCAAATCCAAAAGTTCTTATTACCTTATAATTCTTAGAAATATGGTGTAAAATTTGTGTATGAAGTTATACATATTTATACTAATTAAATCTAACTCCTAAACTAACTGTAAAATAGCCCCGACAATAAACCCCTAAACTAACCCCTAACATAACCCCTAGTTTAATTATTAACATGATGGTTATCACAATTATTGAGAAGTCACTTCGTTCGGATGAGATCTTCTATTCCAAAACAGTGTTTTATCTTCTATTCCATTCGTATGTATGATTGTTTTTTAACGGTTATCATTTGTCTTATAGAATATATAATTCATGCTTGAAATTGAATGCGGTAATTTCTAAACACGTGTAAATCATCCATGCGGTGAAATAGGAGATGCAACATCATTTATATCAGTATTTATCATCATTCAATCAATTGTTGTTGATTTGTTAGTGAGAAAATAAGATTTTTAGTCGTGTAAGTTAGACCTTTTTGAGAATATATTAGTCCTCTAGTCACATTCATGTTTTAGTCATTTAACTTTAAATTTCTAGATATTAGGTCCTTTAACTTTGAAACTTTCTAGATATTTAGTCATTTAATTTAGCAATTTTACTTTTGGTCTTATAACTTAACAAATTTTAGAAATTTAGTCCTATAACTTAGCAATAGTTAAATTTAACTAATTTATTAAAGGGTTAGTACCCACACTTCCATTTTTTATAAGACAAAAAGTGAAATAATTAAATTTCAATTTTTGAAAACTAATTAAATTATAAAAGAAATTAAAAATTAAATTAATTTGATTAATAAAATTTTAAATAAATAGCAATTTCTAAACACAATTAATGAATTTTAGGACAATTAAAATAATTATATCAAATTAGTAAATTAAGAATAAATTGCCATAAATTAACCTTTGGTGAGAAGAATTATCTCCAAGAAATGGATTTAGACTAGTGTACAAGATGCATTTATTTTGAAAGTCTAAAAAATTAGTGCTTGAAATATTTCAAAAATTTAATTAAATTAAAAATGATTATTTATTTTTTTTTAAAATTAACTGTTAATTAAAATTATTCTATTTTGAAAATAAATTTTAATTAAGAAATATCTTTTTAATAAATTAATTAAATTTAACTATGTTAAGTTGTATGACTAAATTCCCCTCAAAAAAAGTTATAAGACTAAATTTCAAATATGTTAAGTTATAGGACCAAAAATAAATTGCTAAGTTAAATGACTGAATATCTAAAAATTTAAAAAAGGCTAATGCATGAAGGTGACAACTTAAAAACTAATTATTTTATGGAAAAAAGTCTAATTCTCAAAAAATCTAACTTACAAAGACTAAAATCGTAGTTTCTCTTTGTTAGTTGATTTATGATGCAACGACAATAAGTTTAGAGGAAATTGTGGGAAATACCCACTTAGGATAGGACAAAGAGTTTTTCGACATGTGAGATAAAAAAAACTAAGTTTTCTACCCATTTTTGTGGTTCTTTTACCCAAATACCCTTATATTTTAAATGCAAAAGTAAGTGGGGCCCTATCTCTTTATTTTTTCTCTCTCTACTCCCTTTTTGGATTTTATAAAAATCGATTTTTGGTAAATTTTTTCAAAGCCTTCAACAGATTTTCATTTTTTAATCCACTTTTCATATTGTTGAACAATTTTTGAGACTTTTAAATAAATCTCCATATTTTAAATAATGGCAAATGTTTAAAAAAAAGTGTATTTTTTTTTAATTTTCATATTTAAAATAATTATAAATTATAGGTTTTTATCGATTCTTTTTTTAAAATAAATTATAGATTTTAATATTTGGATTTTAAAATGATTTTGTGGATTGTTGACATTTTTTAATAAATTGCAAATATTTTTAAATTTTATTGAAACAATTTACAAAATTAATAGACAATTTTTTAGAAAATGTACATATACATAAAAAAGGCATGATATATTTCGTGTCTCGGTTAAAATTAGGCACGAGGCACGATATATATTTCGTGTCTCGATTAAAATTAGGCACAATATATTTCGTGTCTCGATTAAAATTAGGCACGATATATATTTCGTGCCTCGATTAAAATTAGGCACGATATATTTCATGTCTCGATTAAAATTAGGCACGATATATATTTCGTGCCTCGTTAAAATTAGGCACGATATATATTTCGTTCTCGGTTAAAATTAGGCACGATATATTTCGTGCCTCGATTAAAATTATATCGTGCCTTTTTTATGTATATGTACATGGGGTTGGCACGATATGGGCACGATATGTGCATACAATTTTATACATTGGTGTGTGTATTTGGGGAGAAGTGTACACGATTTTTAAGGAATGCATTAATTGCATCGAGTTTCAAAATTCAAAATCTTCAAATTAAAGGAGGGACATTTTTGTCAAACGAGTAGAAAAGAGTTTTCTTATGTCTACGGGTAGAAAAGAATATCCATTATCCATAATGGGTACTTAAAAAATTCCCCCATAAGTTTATAGGTTCACTAAAAAAAAGTAACACGAGTAAACCCTAAAGTTAGGGAATGTTACTTTCAAATTTAAAAGCCAACCTTAAATTCTTAGCATAACAAAGAAGCTCAACAATCAAACACAATCAAGAGAAGAGGTAGGTGTTTGTGTGAAGATTTGGTGGGAACTCATCTTGAATAGCATTTGTGTGGGTTCGATTCGGGAAGAGATCGTTATTAGTAGATTGGGGGTCGAATATAATTGTTCTCTTTACCGGGAGGATTTGGTTGTACGTCACTGCACTCGCCGAACAACGGCGTGCGTGCACATCCCGCGGTTTACCTTGGTGGCGGCAATGAGGAGCCGAAGTTGTTGTCCTCGAGGCATAGTCAGGCTGCAGTAAGCCTGGAGCTTATAAAAAAAAAAAAAAAAAAAAAAAAAAAAAGTAAGGTGTTTGTGTGTGCATAGAATAATTGAGCAACAAAAAAAAGGAGAAAAAAAAGGGGTAAATACTTAAATAAACATGCATTAATATAGAGAATGCTTATCTGGTAAAGTCAGACGGAATCTTTGGGTGGGTAATACTTATTAGATTAGTGTAGATATCCCTTGTAGAGTTGTAGTGTGATTCTTTGTCTCACCGAGCTAAATGACCTCATCAATAATTGCTTAGTGTTGTTACTATTTTGTTATTATTTCATGGAGTAATGTTATCCTTCTGAATTTTGTATATGATAAAACAGTACATGGCACCTTAATTAGGGATAATTAATGATTGATGACCCTTGCTATCCATGGCTTATACTTCTTAATTAAACCGCTACTATCATTATTACCTTATGTTGCATTTGGAAGTAATGATTTTAAATTTATAATAACAAATATATTGAATTTGTTTGGATATTCTCCTAATTCAATGGATTTCAAATTTTTAGCTCATAATGAGATGTTCTTTGAGTCATTGTAATAATTTTCAAATCCATCGTATATAGGATTATTTGAACTCAATTCAAATGCTTCCATTCAAATATAACCTTAATGATTTTTTTGTAATTTTACTTATGATGTAAGTAACTAGAAAAAGGAAACAAAGATTTCAAGGAAATAAATTTGACAGTGAAATGACACTGGGTTTCAATTGTGTGATATCCATCGATATTCTGAAAATCACCTGGCCTCCATCTAGGTGCTTAATACCCCTTATTCCGCCTGATCCCACTCATTTGACTTCTCTCTGCCACTTATCTAACGCCTTGCACATTTTAGAACACTAATTACTCATATATTAACCCCTTCACTGATTCTTGAAAGTTTGATCCTTGACACACATAAAACCAAAAATAAAAGAAATCAAATTCCTTATGGCGTGGCCCAATGGATAGGGGTGTAAACGATCCGATCCGAGCCGAACTTTAACTTGTTTGCCTTATGTTCGTTTAATTTTATACATGTTCAAGCTCGACTTGAGCTTGATTCAATTTTAAAAAAGCTTGTTCGTGTTAGGCTTGATAAGAAAATTTAATGCTTGAATGTGTTTGTGAACATGTTCGCGAACGCGTGTTCGCTTTTGAGTTCGTGTTCAATATTATCAAACAATTAATAACTTTGTTCGCGAACAACAAATAAACAAAAATTTGACTTTTTCGTGACGATAAACAAACAAACATTTTTTCAAACTTATAGATGAAAATACATATAAATTATTATCAAAAAATAAATACACATACACTAAGTAACTAACCAAACAATTGGCAGCCAAACTATATTAGAAATAGTTGAAAAAATATGGGCCAGAGCTTATTTAATGATTTTTTCACTATATTACGTATTAGGGTAGGGTTTGGAGAGTATTATATATCTTAAGGGCTTTAAGTCTTTTTAATTTTATTAAAATAAAATATTTTTAATTATTTTTTAAAATAATCAAGCTATTAGTCGAGCTCCTTAACGAGTTTGTTCACGAACAAGTCTAAAAAATATTATATGAGCTTGTTCTTGAACATTTATAAACGAACACTAAACAAACTTGTTCATGAGCTTTTAGTAAACGGATATAGAATTGTTCAAGCTCTATTCGTTTATTACACGAGCCTCAAAATGTGTTCGTTTATGCTCACTTAACTAAATAAACGAACATAAACATAAACGAGCGTTATTCGAAAGATATTCACGGAAATTTTGTTTCACGAACGCCTGCTCACTTAGAAAGTCCTAACAATGGAGTAAAGTGAGTTCTTAAAGCCACTACTTCTCAAGTTTAAATTCTTATATCTGCGCCACTTGATCGAGTCTTTTAAAAAAAAAAACAGACAGACATGCACACACACACACAGAGAGAGAGAGAGAGTCAAATTGCCCCGGAAATATTTTCCAAATTGGAGCCCCTCATAAACCCAACCACTGATAAAAAAAAAAAGAGTAGGACAGGAAAATTGGAAAAATGTAATACAAGTCAAGCTCTAAATTCTAATCAATGTTCATCCCGTCAAGGCTTCAGCCGTAAATACAGATAATTAAAATTCAAAAAAACAACCTCAAAAGCTTGGATTCATGTCCATTGTTGTTTTGCTGCGAATCTCGATCACACACAGAACCGCTCTCCAACGTCGTCGTTTCCGACTCATCCGACGGCGAATCCGGCCTGAGTTTCTCGCTCCGGTTCACTCTTCTCCGGGCCGTCAATCTAGCCGGAAAACCCGACGTCAACCCTAGATCCAGGCCTCTCGTCTCATCACTATCAAACCCCTTCCTCTTAAGCAGTCTCGTATTCAAATCTCGCGATCCGTACAAATCGTCGTTATTAGCTTCCGAACCTTCGTCAAACTTCAACCCGGATAACTCCGGCAAGGATCGGGGAACGCCGCCACGAAGCACCGTCTCCACCGCCGACTGGCAGACGTGCCAGTTCCCCGTCGACAACAATCCCACCGCCCCGCTCACCGGATTCACCGTCCGCACACACGCTTCAAACAGCAGAGATTGAAACAGAGCTGCAAATTAAAACATGATATTCAGTACAAATTTTGAAAAACAGAACATAAATTAAATTTATTTATTGTGCAAAGAAAGAGAGAGAGAGGGAGAATTAAAACCTGGTCGTTGAGATTCGGGGACAGAAGAAAGGAAGGAGATGAGTCCAGCGCGGCCAAAAAACTTGGCTACGAAAACGGTGGCGTTTGATTGAGATTGAGGACTCTCTATCCCATGCAAACTTTGCCTCAGAATGCAGTTTTCATTGCATCCCTTTCGGAGTATACGGCAACCGTTGCAGCTCATAGTTATTCTTTCAAGCATATGCAAAATACAGAGAAGAAATTTGAGTTTTTTCTCACGAGTTCTGAAAATTATGTAGTTAATTTTATTTCTTGAAACGCAAGAAACGAATTGGAGTCTAGAAGAATGTGTGAGTGTGGAGAGAGATAGAGTTAGAGGGGGAGGGTTGAAGGGAGGTGAGATAAGGAATATATAGAGGGGGTGGGAATCCAATGGGGGTTGCCTGAGGTAGGTGTGATGAGGAGATTAGTACAAATTATTAATATTAACAATTAACATAAGATATGGAGTTAACTAGGATTAGTGAGAAATGGGCATATGTGGGGGTTTGAGTTCGGGTTGAGTGGTCAAGGCTCTGTTCGAATATTAAATTTTCAATTTTTGTTTCATAAGAGAATTTCTTTTTACCACAAAAATGTGATTGTTTATGAAAATTTTCAAAAAATACATTAATCATTAATTTTTACTTTTTTTCTCACAAGTCTCATATATACACTTTTTAGAAAGAAAACTAAATTATTTCTACACTTACAAATTTCAGTATTCAGCACTCACATATTTCTAACCACCAATAATATTCATCATTATTTTATTATTTCTATATCACATCAACGTTAATTATTACATTTTCATCTTATATCCAATTATCATCTAAAAAATTCATCATTCTTATATTTTTTTTATAAAAAGATTATCACTATTCTCTAGTGGAAAAACGTTTTCAAAATGAAAGGATATATAATCACACCTTAAGACTCTCACGCACAAACTAGAGGTATGGAGTTTGATTCACAATACTCATCCTCTCCCAGGATGTATATTAAAAAAATGTGTGTGATGTGTGTATATTTTTTTTTTCTATTTTTATTGTTGTTGTTGTTGGTGGTGGGGCGGTTTCGGTTAAGAGTTGAGTGGGGTTTAGATGGAATCAAATTTTTTGCATTCCACTTTTGATGTTTCGCTTTTTATTCCACTGCGCTAGGATGAGTGAATCAAAGAACACATGTGTTATCTTATAAACGTGTGTTCGTCATCCAAATAGTGGAACAAGAATTAGAACATCGTTAAGTTGGATTTTTACCAACAAATTAAGTATCTTAAACTTAGAAATTGCGTTATTTTTAGTAGATTGAGTCAAAATTATTGTTGAAATTACATATCGGGTTGTAATAAGTATCAAGGTATAAACGAATCAAGAAACAGACGATAAATGGTGAAAAATGAGCCACAACGGTGAAAAATCAAGAAAAATAAGAAAAAAGTCGCAAAGTGTACCGCGATACGAGGATTATGTCTTTGCGATACACCTTAAAAAATACTGCATCATGCGGTACACAATAAAAACAAATGTATCAGCGGTGCAATATTTTATGTCGTTTTTCAACCCCAATTTCACCGCTTCTCTGCGATATATTCAACGCATACCGCGGTTCCTATCAAACATCCTTCAGAATAATTCAACTTTACAAAACGAAAAACCACGAAAAACTCCTTTACAACAAAGAATGATTAATCAGCCGAAAGAGAAGAAGAAGACACAAGCGTACAGATCAAAAGAAAAAATTAATGGAGGACATCAGAAGAGTCCAATTGACAGAGAAAATAATGGAAGAAAAAGATGAAGACTTCTGCTATAAATAGGCATGAGTTTTCAGCAACAGAAGACACTGGCAGCGGGGAGACCTGTGAGTCATCTTGATACAGAAAATATGAGGAGATGGAATTCAGTTGGAGAAAACGCAGTGGAATATGAAGGAAACCAGATTAATTCTTCCACAAATCCTTAGAGAATTGCCGATCAAATATAAGTTCTTCCTTCTTCTTCTTCTTTTTCTTTCTAGCATAATTCCTGTATTTATTTATATGTATCAAAGTACTTCTGTGAACCATTTCATGAGTTAATTAGATATTCTATGGGATTAATGTAATATTATTTGATCTTGTGTTTGATTTGTAGATCTGTTTTATTTCGTGCAACTCATGGTTTATTTATATATGTTATTTGTATTAATTACATCATGATTATCTGATCATTAACCTTTGATGATTGATGTGTTAATCCAACATTCGACAGAAGGGATTTAATACCAGATATAGAACAATACAACATAGAAAATTATATAATCGATAGATTTATAAATCCTTTGAAGTTGTTGTAGAAATTCTACTGTTCTATTTAAAATTATAATTCTTAGATTTTTATAGAGATAGTGAAATCTTGTTTTATAATTTAAAATCACTAGACACTCGAGAGAGGTAGTTGGTTAAATTGGGAATTTCAACTTATAACCCATCACTTGAAATAGATAGATTGTTTATCTTACATAAGTGATAACTTGATGAATCAACCTCTAGAATAATTCTCTCATAGAGTTATATGTTTGTATTTTAATTATTTACATTTAGTTATTGTTAATTATAAATCCACAAATTCATATTTTATTGATCAGTCAAATATAACATATATATGTAATTTATACTTGGTACTTACACACACATTTCTCGTGGATACGACAATCTTACTCATTACACTATATTAAAATTTGACAACCATACACTTGCAGTAAATTAGGTGAGTGTTTTTACCCATAACAAACACCAAACGTGGAACATGAAATATGTTCTCGATTTGGATTTTGTTTTTAGTTTTTTTGTTGAAAGTGAGTTAATTATGAGAGGTTTGCAATTCAAATTTCTCTATTAAAAATATATTTTTATATATTTAAGTTTATTAGTATGGCTAAGTTCATATTAATGATGTAATCAATATATAAAATGTAGATTAATAAATAAATTTTAAATTGAGATTCTAAATGTGTTTGATCAACATATATATGCGTAATGAAATAATTAGTTATCATAAATGTGCAAATAGTGTATGTGACATTGTTTAAGAATGCAAAGGGATTAACCAAAAATGTGATGATTGTGATAATGATAATTAATCATCCGTCCTTTCAAGACCATGTAAAGGTCTTACTACAATTTGGGACAATCATAACCAGGTGGCTTAGCCCCACCCTACCGCCACCACAAAGAATTGTGGGATAGAGGTCGGGGTTCAAATCCCCGCTTCCATCAAATTGTTTGTGGGGTGGAGGTCGGGGTTCATATCCCCGCTTCCATCAAATTGCTCCCAGGGCATATGCGAGCCGATGAAGATTTGGTGGGAACTCATCTTTGAATAGCATCCGTGTGGGTTCGATTCGGGGAGAGATCGTTATTAGTAGATTGGGGGGGTCGAATATAATTGTTCTCTTTACCGCGGGAGGATCCGGTTGTACGCCGTCAGTGACCGTAACACCGGCTAGTGCGTGCACATCCGCGGTTTACCTTGGCGGCGGCAATGAGGAGCGGGATTTGTTGTCTCGGGCGTAGTCGGGCGTAAAGCGCAGGAAGTTCGAGTTATCAAAAAAAAAAAAAATAATACAATTTGGGACAATCATTAGGTAAGATTCCTTTGTCCTTATGGTCTAAAGTTATATACATATGACTCATCTTTCACGTCATGGTCATTATGGAACCCCTCCCACTTACCTTTCTATAACCATTATTATATAAAGGGGCCAGCCATTTCTTTGGAAAGCCATTAGAAAATAAACTGACTTTTTTTTGGGTTATAATTTGGTAATTTATTTCATATTGAAAATTAGATTAGATTCACGTCAAATGCAGATTTACAAAAAAAAATGTTTTATAAAGTTTGTAGCTGAACAAATGAGTAGATTGAACGTTGATCAGGTCAAAACTAATTTTTGATCACTAATCGTGTTACTTCATGATGTGTATCTTATGTTGTTTTATAAAGGGTCTAACCAGACAGGGCCTTAATTAGTTTTTGTAGTGACTTGTGACCGAGTGGGAGGCCGAAGGGGGTCATTGACTCCCTCAATTTTATGTTATGTAGTATATATATTTATATGATTTGAATCACGGTGAGTCCATATAATTTAAATAAATACGTGAGACCAAATCTGGAGCATTGACCTATTCTTTTTAACGATACAGATTTAATTGATTTTTATTTTAGTTTATATTTAATTAATGATTGTTAAGGATAAGTAGGTAATTTTGTATGAATATCAGTAAAAAAAAAGGGGAATTACTTTTGGTAGTGCCCGTTCACATTTCGGATTTTTTGGGATTTGTTTGAAACCGTATCTCTGACCTAATCTGCTGTGAAAAAATATTGCTTATTGAAGACAAATACGTTGCTTTTCTTGGATATGTTTGAAATTGTATTTCTGAAATTCTCTCTTTCCTTTCACAGTCAAACTTGCAATTAATATTGGCGCATTCTAATGTGCGAATATATTGCTTATTGAGGGCAAATATGTTGCTTATTTAGACAGATAATGTTGAAACCACAAACTATTCCCTTCGATTTGTTTTTTTATATATATGTAATTATGTTGCTTATTTATGTCAACTATGTTGCTTATCAAGGACAAATATGTTGATTGTTTAGACAGACAATGCTGCTAAGTAAGTATGCTATTTTTTTTTTATGTGGATTGTGTTGTTTATTGAAGACAATTATTTTGATTATTTAAGTAGACAATATATTTATATACTATATATTTATATATAAAAGTTATTTGTGTCTCTAAATATTTTCAATTTCGCCATCTATATCTCAAATATTTTCAATTTTTCCCGCTCATACTATAATTTCTGCGTCCGTCCCTTATAGTTTTTTTGCCTCTTTGGTTTGACGTCAATTAACATAAAAATAATAGGATTTTTTTTTTTTTTTGAGGGGAAAAAGATATTAGGATTTAACTTTTGAGTGATCAACGACAAAGCCCCAACCTTATTGGATTGGATAGAGCAGGCATTAGTTGGCTATCCACATACTCGAATTAAATAATATATTTTCTCTTCTCTCTCTCTATATATAAAATTTGATTTTGAGTTAGTTACAAGAAATACCGTTGAGTTTCTATCAAATTAAATATATAAATTAAAAGTCAAATTACTTTGTTTATATTTTACAAATGACACGGTCCACCGAGAGGGTTTTGTTAATCTATACAAATCTCAAAAGAGTGATTTTTGTAATTAGGCTAAACCTTAAGGCCAGTTTTTGTAATTTACCTTTAGTTTTGGTAATAAATCGTGGTAATTAAAGAAAGGGAAAATAAGATTTTTAGTCCCGTAAGTTGGACATTTTGGAGAATTGGCCCTCTAAATTGTCACATTCATTTTTTAGTCCTTTAACTTTCACATTTCTAGTTATTCAGTCCTTTAACTTAACAATTTTATTTTTGGTCCTAAAACTTAACATATTTCAGAAATTTGGTCCTATAACTTAATATATTTTAGAAATTTAGTCCTATAACTTAGCAATAGTTAAATTTAAGGAAAATAAGATTTTTAGTCTGTAAGTTGGACATGTTTTAGAATTAGTCCTCTAAATTGTCACATTCATTTTTAGTCCTTTAACTTTCAAATTTCTAGATATTCAGTCCTTTAACTTAACAATTTTATTTTTGGTCCTATAACGTAACATATTTCAGAAATTTGGTCCTATAACTTAACATATTTTAGAAATTTGGTCTGTAACCTTTTTTAGGAAATTTAGTAATATAACTTAACAATAGTTAAATTTAATTAATTTATTAAAAGGTTATTTCTAAATTAATTTTATTTTTCAAATTGAATGATTTTAATTAACAATTAATTTTTAAAAAATAATTAATCATTTTTTAATTTAATTAATTTTTAAAAAATATTTAAGCATTAATTTTTAAACCTTCGAATTAAATGCATCTTGTACACTAGTCTGATTACATTTCTTGGAGATAATTATCCTCACCAAAGGTTAATTCCATAAATATGACAAATTATTCTTAAGTTACTAATTTGATGTAATTATTTTAATTTTCCTAGAATTCATTAATTATTTTAGAAATTTCTATTTATTCAAACTTTTTTATTAATTAAATTAATTTAATTTTAATTATTTTTATAATTTAATTAGTTTCCAAACATTGAAATTTAATTATTTTATATTTGGTCCTATAAAATAGTTAAATTTAACTATTGCTAAGTTATAGGACTAAATTTCTAAAATATATTAAGTTATAGGTCCAAATTTCTGAAATATGTTAAGTTTTAGGACCAAAAATAAAATTGTTAAGTTAAAGGTGAATAACTAGAAATGTGAAAGTTAAAGGACTAAAAATGAATGTGACAATTTAGAGGACCAATTCTCCAAAAGGTCCAACTTACAAGACTAAAAATCTTATTTTCCTTAAATTTAACTATTTTATAGGACCAAATATAAAATAATTAAATTTCAATGTTTGGAAACTAATTAAATTATAAAAATAATTAAAATTAAATTAATTTGATTAATAAAAAGTTTGAATAAATAGAAATTTGTAAAATAATTAATGAATTATAGGAAAATTAAAATAATTACATCAAATTAGTAACTTAAGAATAATTTGTCATATTTATGGAATTAACCTTTGGTGAGGATAATTATCTCCAAGAAATGTAATCGTAGACTAGTGTACAAGATGCATTTAATTGAAGGTTTAAAAATTAATGCTTAAATATTTTTTAAAAAATTAATTAAATTAAAAAATGATTAATTATTTTTTTTAAAAATTAATTGTTAATTAAAATCATTCGATTTGAAAAATAAAATTAATTTAGAAATAACCTTTTAATAAATTAATTAAATTTAACTATTGTTAAGTTATATTACTAAATTCCCTAAAAAAGGTTACAGGACCAAATTTCTAAAATATGTTAAGTTATAGGACCAAATTTTCAAATATGTTACGTTATAGGACCAAAAATAAAATTATTAAGTTAAAGGACTGAATATCTAGAAATTTGAAAGTTAAAGGACTAAAATGAATGTGACAATTTAGATGACTAATTCTAAAAACATGTCCAACTTACTGGACTAAAAATCTTATTTTCCTTAAAAAAAAAACATGTATTTACGTTGTAATGTTTTTGCCTTCATTCTTGCCTCCACTCATCAAGCTCAAATGAATTATTTTAATGGAGATATTTTGTCTTGTTTTCTCTTTCTTGTAGCATTTTATAATTTTCTTTTTGGATCATATGACGCGCGTGACTATTGTATACATATACAAATAATAGAGCGTAATAAACGAAGCTGAAAACAACAAGGGTAAAGCTAAGAATGGATTAAGAAGAAGATTCATCGAAGTTATAATTAATCCCAACTGGTGGCGTCTTTATCTGATGATGAGGACCACAAAATGTTTTATCTAATGTAAATTAAGTCCAAATACTCAAATAATGATTTGTGGAGAATGGGATTCCAATCGCCCCATTATAATATAATATTGTATATTGTTAGTTCTACACTTTTGTCTGCATCAAACTTTTCAAAATAAAATTTAGTAATGTATTTTGATCTCCAATCACATGCATGAGTGGTCCACTTTGTAAGTTTAATCTAGTCTATTCACACACATTGTGTATGTGTGTATATAGAGAGAACACATTTTTTTATATATCGAGGTTCTATATATATATATGTAAAGCACGAGAAATATAGATATCTCTAATATCATCAACTACCGCGTACAAGGAATCATCTTCCAAGTGATTGCTCCATGTTGGATCTCACCTATCCAGCCGCAGGTTCGCATCAAGTTTTAGTCTCCCACACTGTCGCGTAAAGTACTTATATTAATTGTTCCACCAACGCATATCGGGGCCGAAGCCCTAACCTCTCAAAGAGATACTAGGAATTACCTCATATGTGGCTGCTGTGGACCACATACCATTGGGGAGAGAGCAGTTTTGCATGCTTGCAAGATTGTTGTCCTTTCATGGAACAGAGAGACAATTGATGTTTGGACACACTCGAGAGTTGAAATTGTGTTTTTCCAAAATTGAGTTAATCTGGTGAAAGGTTTGCATGATGACATGTTGATAAGATGTTGTACTTGTAAACAATGTTGTCTGTCTTACACTCTTACTATGGAACAAAATTAAATACAACATTTTAAAATTTTCATGACACTGAATTTTTTTTTTTCCAGTTCTGTGGGCACTAAACGTAAATCCTATTTAGGATATAATCTTCAAATCTTGGCACATATACAAAAGTACGCATATTATTTGTGATTTCCATTAAAGGATATTAATATATGATATTATATATCTCAATTATTTCAAGTTAAATGATACTAACAATTACAAGTACAAATACTGTGGCGATTGTTTCAAAGTTTTCTCTTCTTTCGGATAATATAATATAAACTCTCTTTGCGTGTTTCTAAAAAGCAAAAGATAATAAATTGGCTATCTTATCCAAATTGTGATACTTAAATAGGCCAACTATCAATATATATATTTGTATAATGTAAATATGCTTTCTAAACAATGTTTACAACTACGTTCCAATTGTGGAAAGTTTTTATAAGCCATCACGTCCACGACAGAGAGTTATCCATTGCCCAAAACTGGTTACTACTTTATGCGGCGAGTTGTAGTTTTTAAGTCTTGAGAGTAAATGAATATAATTATAATTAGTTAAGATTCATGCATATAACTTCATTAAGTTTTAATGAAAAATAATTTTATTACTTCGTATAAATATTTCATGAGCATGAAACTATAAAAACCAGACTTATATATGTGAAATTGTAAAGGTTATGATTAAGTTAATTGGGTTTGAATTTGGCTTTCTATCTAGCAGAATTGTTGGGGTTATTCATCTTTATAGTACTGATCAATTGATCAAATATGATACAGAAGGGTACAATTTATTTTTTTAGAAATTTATATCTCATAATTTTTTAAGCACATTTTTCGATCAATTATCCAGTCCAACTCACCATAATAATGTAAGAAATGCAACCTTTTCTTTTTCCTTTATCTTTTTGAAATCTTACATTTACTAATTTAAATGTCCTCGTAAAAAGAGGACAAATATTACAGAAGCCCAATATTAATTATGGCCCATCAAATGCCAACCGGGTAGGATGACCAAAACCCACGTACACAAAAAAAAAGATCAAGAAGGCGGCCCAAAGGACTACAACACTATCCACAGTTCTAACTTTAGCGTGCAAAGACATTGTAGCCCTTAAATATTATTAGGTGCCCAACAATTTACATATATGTCGACTGAGTACCAAGGTTTTTGAAACATGCATCGTGTTAATAATTTTCTTTTTTTGGAGAGTCAAAATAAATTCATTTGTTTAAACGTATTACAATATCAAATGTAAAATAAATCAGCCTCTGATTGTAGACCTATGCACCTCTAAAACAAAAATTTTAAACCAAGACAAATCTAATCGACCCATAGATTCAAAACTTTCAACAAAGGAACTTGATCTCGCTTTTATCGCATATCATCGCAGGTAATGGCTCGTTTGATTCTTCTGAACAAAATCTCAGAAATAGGACAAATTTATTTACTGAAAAGATATTGTATCTTTATTTGTATGCAAGTGTTTTGAGAAAAATATGTAGGAAAAATATATGTTGACTAGACAAATTCGACTACACTTGCCATATGTTCTTGAAAATTTGAAACATAGAGCAATTTGTTTAACAACCCTTTTGTATTCATCTTTTAAGAACAACTGCCCAACCCCAAAAGAATTTTGGCCCATTGTTTAAGTTATATAAACTGATGAATTGCAGATAAAATGAGAATTCTCAAATTAGGAGTCTCTTGTTTGGCAACGAATCCATTTTTAACCTAAAATCAGACATCATAAAATAATTGCTAATGCGGGAATTTTTACATCAACAGAATTGTCTCACTTCTAATATCATAACAAATTCTTGGTTTCTTCCATAATACAGAGCATTAACTCCTCTAAACTATATGCTATATATTCTTAATCATTTAAAACACAAACTACTAATAACATGCTAATGCTATTCAAACACAAAGACCACCAAAAACAATTTTTTTACCAACTTCTTCATGCTAAGAAACCGAATGTCTCCCTCTCCTCGACGGCGTACTCTTTGCTTCGTCATGATTATTACCCGACCCGAGACTCTCGGACGAATCCGACCCGCTATTCTCCACCTGACCCGCTTTGTTCGACCAAATTTTCGAGAAAATCCTCTTCGACATGATCAAGCCTTTCACTTTGCTAATAGCAGCCCTGTCCGAATTTCCAATCCTATTTTCTCCACCATTTCTGTCATTCACAACTCCATTTCCCAATCTTAAAGAAGCCAATTCTCCTCTCAAAGCTCTGAGTTCTTCCGCCGAAGCCACAGCATCCCAATCCTCGTCAGTATTGGTCGTTGCTGACCTGGAGCTACCGTGACGAGGAGTTACAGTTTAGGTCTTTGATGGCTTTAGGTAGGTCCGGGTGCTGCTGCCGGACGAAGCTGCTGCTCGGACTTGCTCGAAAAATAGGACTTGTACGACGACGCGCGTAAAAGGAGTCGTTCGTTTTGGACGGCGTGCATGCATGCATCGGCTGAGAGTTTCTTGCAGTCCATTAGCCGACATATTTTTTTCCTCTCGCTCTTGCTGATCCCGGGTGCTCCTACATCAAGATCACAGATGAGTCAATATTTGAGTTCTATTTTTATTTTCTTCGTAGTACGATTTAGTAAGTAAAATAAAATTAAGGGTTAATTACAAAACTACAATTGAGGTTCAGTAATTACAGAGAAAAAAAAACTCAGCTATCTTTGAAAATTGCAAAACATTTATTTCTAAAACATTTTACAAATTGCACCTTCAAGAAAGGGATATTTGTTAAGCAGATACAAACATATAAGAGGATATTGAAATTTTGAAAGATAAACAGGCGTGTTCTGCATTTCCGCTAAACCTCAGGGGTAGTTATTGTGATTTATCCAAAAATTAAACACTAATTTTGGGGAAATTAAGAAAATAAAATGTGCAGAATAGAACTTAAATGATTTAACTGGCCATGAAATGACGAATTTCTAATAATGGTAGAGACAAAGAAGCACTTCTAGAAACTATGAATTATATTTTAAGGATAATTACAAAAAACCCTAGAAGTTCGGACTAATTACAATAAAACCCTGAGATTTTGAAAATTACAAAAAAGAACTTTAGGTTTGATCCGTCTTCATATGCAAGAAAAAAGATTCAAAAGCACCCCTTACGTTTATCTAAACATTACAGTATCTACCTTAAATTTAAGACATAATCAAACCACAAAGGATTTTTTGTAATTTTCAAAAACCTCTTGGTTTTTGTAATTAGTCCAAACCTAAGGGGCCTTTTTGTAATCATCCCAATTATTTTTGATAAACTGCATAGCATACTTAAAGAGGAGTTTACCTTCAGATATGTATCAATGGCTCGATATAGACCATCGTGTGCTGGTCGCGAAAAGCTAGAAACCATCTCCGAGATTCCAATAAACGATGAAAGAGGTAAATTAGGATCCTTTGCAATCTCCGCAAGATAACCATCAATGAGCTTTGCCACCATCAGCTTGAAGCTTCAGACAAAATCCCAGGCCGTCTTATCTCCTGAATTTCACCACCGTTTTCCATTTCAGTTTCACCATTCTGATCTTGTGCCATAAATTCTTCAAGTATTTTCTGGACTATATCGACATCATACATTGTTTCTTCCCCATCACAAGCTCGAATCAAAAGATCATTAACAGAAGCCTCCTCCAATTGCTGCCCTATTCTTTTCACCAGCTCCGTTTTCACCGTTTCACCTGAATTAGCTGATGTGGCAGCTTTCAACAACTTTAGCAAGAAACTACACGAGACGCATCCCTTTTCTGCAGGCAGAAGCCACACGATCGTATCCAAAACGGAACGAAATTTGGAAAGCTCATTATGTTGGATTACGTTCTTGCCGGAGGAGGGTAATTTTCGATATGCGTAAGCTTTTAAAGCTTCTCCAATCACTTCGTTAGATATAACCCCTTTGTTTTTATGGTCACAATAACGCAGCGTTTATACAAATCTATTTCAAGCTCACATAAATCCTCAACCCACCAATCACATGGTACAATTCGCTTCTAACGCCGTTCCAGCTCGGATCATTCCCGTTTTCCTCGACAATCTTTTTCCGATTATATGTGTACGACCAGTCCACCTTAGAAACATCAACTGATGCCTTCGAAGCAATAGCATCGATGCAGTGGCTGATTAATTTAAGTTCTTCAGACAAGGGCAACAAGGATTTTGTTGTCTGAAGAACTATAATCGAGTCTTTCCAGCTCCTGAAAATGCTGGAGCTCAGAAAAACATCGACCTTGTAGATGAGGTTACCTTTCTCGACTGTTTCGTGCATTTCAAGATACTCAGCCGCACAACGTGTTGCAATAACATTGTAGGCATTTAGGGTAACTGTCATTCCGTAACAGAACTTGGCGCATATTTCAAAGGCACTTGAGCCACCTGGAATATCGTGAATAATGATCTCATCGCCATTTCCTTCGTTAGATGAAGAAACCAACTTCTGTAAGCGTGCGCTTTTGGAGAGAAGAGGAAACTGCAGATTTCATTTTGGGAGCAAATTAGTATTGGAGATTAATATATACAATTTATAAGATATAAATATTGAATTGTTTTCTTTAAGCAATGAAAAATGATTGCTGAATCTTATAACTGTAAGATCATCATACCTTGTGTAGGTAAAACTTAACGTCCCCGACTTGCACAACAACATCAGTTGCCAACTCGCTAGCCACATATCTGCAGGGAAATTTTTCACTTTTTAATTAAAAAACAAAAAAGGTTCTTGGGCAGTAAGTGTAAGTAGCACAACAGTTTTACTTAGTGAATTCCATAAATAAAAAAACACAGAGACTCTGAAATTACAAACACTCGCAGAGGAGAATGACTATATCAATATCCGAAATGGCACTGCTAATTATGTGTAAACTTAACTTTCCGGTCTCCATTACCTACCACAAATATTCGCAGCAAAGAAAATAAAAAATCAGTTATTACCTGATATGATTATGGACATCACCAATATATACTGTCTTTTTACATATTACCACATCTTGGAGACTTGGACCAAAATCACTCCAAATGCATTACAATTTACATTAATTCAACTGTAACTGCTTTTGTCCTAAACAAGCTTGTAAGAACGAAAACCCATGTACCAATAATAATTAATCACCTAGGGATGATGCCAAAGCTTTAAAAGTATGATAGAAAACAACAAAAATTGATCCTTTTCCAAGTTGACAAAAACAGAGCAAATTTGCATAACCGAAGAACATGGATTTGGACAAGTACTTAATGGACAATTAATCCTGTCAGATATATACCGAAATGAGTATTTGATTTCCCATAGAAAGTTTTGCTTCAGTTGGAAATAATGAACTTCACAATAGATTATGAAAGTCAAAGAACAACTTTGACAAGTATTATTATCCCAATTGATAGTGACACCTGATTCTACAAGAGAGCCCAAGTTTAAAATAAAAGTGGGGACTACTAAAACAACAATAACTGGCCAAGAGATGCAAAGTTTAACAGAAACAAGTTAAGACAACTTCTGTAACTACATGTCGGATTAAAGAAAAGGAAAGACAATAAAACAACAAAAGCAAATTTATCAAACAGGTGGCGTGCATCCCTGCAAAATCAGTCCAAAATACAGATGACTAATAGAGATCTAACCTTATGTTGTTCTCCTCAATCTGAAACGAATCAGGCTTGGATCCAAGCTTCATAAACTTCATGTTGCCCAACTCAAAGATCTGTTTTCTCCTCAGATACAAAAAATGAAAATAAAATAAAAATGCTTCCAAACTACTCAACTGAACACAGCAAAATGCACTACACTGGGCATCCCCAATGATCCGACAGGACCCCAATCGAGAAAAAGAAGCCCCGGAAATGGCAAAATGTCAAAAACCAAAGTGTGGGGACCAAATTTCTGAATATGGCCAATTTCTTGAACTCCCAGATGAAATGTTAATGGGATCTCAAAAGAGGGGTGAAAAAAAAAAAGGGGATGTATGCTTCGTATGACCGAATCTTGACAGGAACCAAGGCAGGAGAGAGAAAGAGAGAGTAAAAATAGAGAAAAATAGAGATTAGGGTTTGTGCAAGATTTAAAGCTTTTTTAAAGAAAAAATGGTTCACTTGAAAGAGAAGAAGAAAAATGTTTCCTTGGTCGGCGGCAAAGCCCACGGACTCCGGAGAAACCTAGTCAGCCCAGGAGACATTACCAACACGTCTCCACACTAGATTATTCTCCCAACCCACCACCTCCCTTTATTTCTTTATCATTTTTTTCTCACTCTGCATATTTTTAAATGAAAAAAAGCATGGTGGTCTTAAAAAGCTTCGAGCTTTCGTAATCTTATAAATAAATCAGAAAAAATGCATCAAACATGTGGGCTATAATTACTATGGCTTGCAACGGGAAAACAGCATCTTGGTATCACAGTTTGACTGTTTGAGTGAATAATCAACCAACAAAACGGTAGACAAGAAGCATCTCTCCGTATATAAGCTTTGCTAAGGCTGTAACAAGAAAAGGAAAGATCAGTCATATTAGTACACAGGATTTTATGTAATCCATGTTTAAATATTACTATCTCTCATTTAATGAGAAATCAACATCAGGGACCAACAAAATCTGAGGAACAGAAAAAGAATCATTTTTTTTTAAAGGAAACAGAGAAATCAGGCCACTGATTAAAAAAACATATGAACAAAGGACAATCAGCATGTGCCGCAAAAATCATGCAAAAATCTTTTCTTTGAAAAAATAATAAAAGTGTAAAAAAATATCAGAAAAGCATTCAAGAATCAAGAATTTAGTAAGAGACAGAACCCAAAAGCCACTCTCCATGTAAACCCCCAACAAAACCCAAGACTTACTAATTGCTTCAACTGCTTGTACAAACACAAGAAATTAAAACCACCTTAAACACAGCACACAGAGAGATAAAATTGTGAACCCAAAATCTCATTCAAGAATCAAGAACTCTTTTATTAATGGACAGGGGGAAAATATAAATAAACTTAAACCCGCATGCATATTCCACACTTCTATGCAAGAAAAGAAAAGGAAAAAAGAAAATTACTTTGCACATACACCGACAAAGACAGGAATCAAGAAATTATCTGGGTTCTGACGATGTAGAAATTGGAATGCACAACAAAATAGTCACTCAAAAGACAAGAATTGCAGATATGTGTGCTTACCCGTTTTGCTAGAACGAGCAATGCAATTTTTTTCGTCCCAGAATTTCCTTTTTACTATTTCTTAGCTAAGACAAAAGTAAAAGTGAAAAAAACCCATCAAAGTTTTATTCTTTTTACTATAACTAGGGAGTATAAAATAAGCTTTATTCAATTATACATTTATTTGCCTCTTCTTTTGATGAGGTTTTTGGGCTTGAGATTTCTATTGAGAGTGGAGATAGTTTTTTTTTTTTTGGGTGAGAGCGTGTAGTTGAGATTGAAAGTAGTTTTGTAGTGATTGAGATTAAGACAAGCAAATTGGTATGTGAAGCACGCCACACTGACATTCAGCTTTCTTGCTCCCCTCCATTGAACGTTGAGTGATCAATTGGCCCATTTCTCACTGTTTCTAATGATAATAAGAATGTGAAATTTCTCAAAAACCACCTTAGGAGAAAGGAAAAAAGGTAAATGGTGGGGGGAAAAAAGAATTTGTATATTTTATTTTAAATAATATTTTTTTCATAATATTTTTTTGTTAAATTGTAGAAATTTATATAAAAATGAAAAGAGAGTGAACTGCTCACAATGCCGAACAAGTAACAACTAGGAAAATAATAAGCTGAACACAAGATCGTACATCTGGCAAATAGGGATGGAGCCAATAGGCTGTGGTCGCCCCCTCAACTTCAAATTTTTTCCATATTTAATATACATTATTGTATATTACATTATTAATTTTTATAATTTTGCCCCTAGAAAAACAAAAAAATAATCTATTTATCTATTAATTTCATATAAAAAATAAATCTTTTCCCCTTCTACCCAAACTTTTCTGGTTCGCCCCAACATTCCCCACATGTCCGACTATTCTTTGAGCGGTTTTGGATATCAAACGGACCTCCTCCTTAAGTACAGGCAAAAGGAAAAAATAGTACCTCGAATGAAAGAAATTAATCAAAAAAATGAAATACTAACGTAGTCTTCAGTAAAGGTAAATATTAGAATTATTAAATTAGTTAATATTGTTTTAATTAAATTGTATATTGCAATTTTTATTTTCAAATTCAAGGAACTAAAGTAAATTAGAGAAGTTCCTGGTTACATACCCTAGTCCCTATATGATATAAAACATTTGGGAGACCAAAAAAGGTAAACATAAATACATAATACTTCATTCTAGGATACAACTTAATCTCTTAGACCATCTCCAACTCAACTCTAAAACCCACACCAAAACACCAAATATCTAAAAAACACCCTTCAACCCAACTCTAAACATCACACAAAATTTGGTGTAATATATATATTCCCTCTTTGCCCTCCAATTTCTTCTACTTCAAACTTTTAATTCATATTGTATCATATATTTGATATATAATTCATTTGTAACATGGTTTTAGTTATTTAAATTTTGTATATAATTATTATTTTGGATGAACAATAGTTAATATTTACCAATAAACTATTATAAACTAAACTTAAAATTTTGATAAACTAAAATAATTAATAAACAAAATTATAATTTAATTAAAAAAGCATCAAAGAGATAATTGCATAAACAAATAAATTAATTAATGTAATATTAGTTAAATATTAGTTAAATATAAGTTATATTGTGATATTAGTTATATTTTATTTATTGTGATATTAGTTGTAATATTACTTTTGTAATATAATTAATTAATGTAATATTAGTTAAATATAAGTTTTTATTTAGTTACATTAATAATAATAAAATATAAGCAAAAGAAATAATTGTATAAACAAATAAATTTGCTATTCCAAAATGAAAAGTAAATATTAAAATATTCATTTGGTGTAAGATTTAGTGTAGTGGGTTGGAGATGGGTTTTGCAAAATTACACCCAAAACACCAAATTTGGTGTGATTTTCACACCAAATTTGGTGTTATGGGTTGGAGATGCCCTTAGGCTTCTCCAACAATATATCTAAATGGCGTCCAACACCAATTTGTTCTCTCCAACACAGCGCTAGATTTCGGTGCCACAAATGGAGCTACACTATTTTAACGCTACTTCCTTTTCTTTTCTTTTCTTTTCTTTTCTTTATATGTTTTTCTTTATTTTAAATATTGTTATTAATTTATATTTTAATTAATCTAGTAGAAATTAATATTAAAATTATCCATTTACATGTGATAACTTTTTTAAATAATATGATATGTAATTTTTTAGCTTGATTAATTTTGAAAGTAAAACATTTAATAAATATTATAGTAAATAAAATTACATATGTAATATATTTATCAATTACAAAGTAATGATCAATATTAAATGAAGAAAATAAAGAATCTTATAGAATATTCATTTATAATGCAAAAAGTAGTGCAAAATACTGGCGATGAAGTGCAAATTCTGCACCAAAATAGTACAGATTTTGCACTAAAGCGATGCAAACTAATAGAGATGGTCTTAGTTAAGTGACTCTTTTTTTGGTACAAGATTAATTAATTGAGAAGAACGGATTTGAAAGTCAAGGCCTCAATTTTTAAATGGAAACTGGCATTACATTATTAATGACTTAAATAAATGATGGTATACTACAGTTCAAGCCAATTCATTGCAATTCTATATTTCATATTATAATTTATTTTGTAAATTGATGAATAATGTAACTTTTGCCTTCTTATTCTTACAAGAAAAACTCCAATATAAATCCCCTGTCAATTTATTAAAAATACACATTCCCAATAATATTTTGCTGAAATTCTTCAATAAATGTAACAAAAGTAATAGACTAATAGGTAGCCTTTCACACCACATTTGCAGGTCTCATTATGCCACTATAAATACAGTGGAAAAGTCATGCACATTGTTGATTATTTATTTCTTATATAAGTCCAAGAAATCAGCTTTTTAATTTTTTATTAGAACAAAAATGTGAAACTTTGAATAAGTGGTGGTGGGGAGATTTTGACCTGAGAGAGTTAACGGACTCATCGTCATCCAGATGTCAAATTCAAATTTAATTTATCTTGAGGATCTAATTATTAAAAAAACAGAAGGAGAAAATAATAAAAATATGAGGAAAAGGGCCTACAGAATCACAGATGGGAATATATACAACCATGTTAATTTGGACACACATGATAGATTTGTCATAACTCATAAGTCCCCCAAATGGCCTATCTTTGACCCTTTACATGTTGATGTTTCAATTATGGGTTTAAATATAATTATTTTGACGAACTTTTCTATTCTCGAATCTCGAGTAATTATCAGGTAAATCAAATAATTTACAATAAAAGGATAATATACTTATGATCCTACCCAATAAAAGTTGGTATTATGATCGTCCAATTTAGACTTACAACTAACATATATATATATATATATATATATATATATATTCATTAGACATAAATAATACAACACTATTTTATATGATCAATCGAAAAATATTTTATGAGATGAAAATAAATTATGAGCAAGAGGCCTTTATCCACTCAATTAAAATTATATAGTTTACCTATTTTATTTTTTCAGCCAAGTAGATTGAAGCATGAGCTAGCATGCAACTAATAACTTCTGGCAAATGCCTTTCGGCCTCAAATCCAATTAAAGTATCATTTATGTTGACAGTTCAATTATTGTACTTATTAGTTCCTTAAATTACTTAATGGACTAGCACATGGCCGCATATGGGATACATATTCTAATTATATAATTAAACACATAATCTTGACTAATAATATCTATATTAGCTTGATATGTACTTGTTTCTTTAACCGCAAATATATAGGTCAATTAATGAAGTATCATATAAAGATACCCTTATAATCTTAAAAACTAACAAAACAATTATTGGTGTTTGGTGTATATGTTGTTATAGAGTTATCTTGACAGCTTTCAAGAAGATATCATGAAATATTATAGTTCTTGTAATACAACAAGACCTAACTTTAGATATTCATATCAATTATAAATACAATCACATATTGCTAATAAATAGAGTACCAAATTTTGCATTATCTAAGATGATGATGTTTTGAATAAACAAACGGGCATATATATCAGCAGTGTAAAAGACGCGCGTATTCATAATATTAATTTCACAAAATTATGTAAATTGTATATAGCTTGTTATTATAGAGAAAGAAATGAGTATGCGACTAATTAGAAGTAATGACGTGACTCAAATTATGTTAGCCACTACAAGAAAACAAGGAAATTTAAACCGAAAAAATTTGTTGGAATTTGTCCAATTTTCGTTGGAATTATCGATTCCAACAGAAAATGCATCGTTGGTAAACTGGCCGTTGGAATGGCAAAATTCCAACGAAAATTTCAATGGAAAAATATTCCAACAGTACCTCCAACGGTATTTATCCATTGGAATATACAACCGTTGGGAAAAAAAAGTCCAACAGTTTTCCAACACTAATTGCAACAAAGTTATACCATTGGAATTTTGTCCAACGGTATATAAAATCGTTGGAAAAAACTCCAACGGTTATTTCAACAGAGTTATACCATTGGAATTTAGTCCAATGGTGATTCCAATGGTATATATTCATGGGAATATTCAATCATTTTATCTCATTATCTAATATCTTTAACTTCCCAGTAGGTCACTCATCATCAATTTGTCCCAAGTCAAGCACATTTAACTATATAGTTTTAATATGATTGACTAAAAGAAGATATATTTTATTGATACGAATAATTCTATCAAATCTTTTAACCCATATTGAAACTTTCCAATGTTATTGGAATTTCCAATAGAATTTTGCAACAACATGTTGTAGCGTTGGAATTTCCGTTGGAATTTTAAAAACTCCAACGGAAATTCCAACGATTAGTTCCAATGTTTTGTTTACCGTTGGAATTTTTGTTAAAAACTCCAAATTCTTTTGTTGAAATTTTTGTTGGAATTTTCCAATGGTAAACTTTAGCGATGGAATTTCTGTTGGAATTTTTAAAATTTCAACAACATTTCCAATTGTTTATTTTAATGATTTTATTACTGTTGGGAATAATGTTGAAATTTTCCAACGATTTATTATGGTGTTGGAATTTCCGTTGAAATCTTAAATTCTAACGGGAATTCCAACGGTTTATACCTACGGTTTTGTTTATCGTTGGAATTTTCATTGAAATTTAAAAAAAATTCCAACAGTTTTCTATTTCATTGGAATTTGATTGTTTTCTTGTAGTGAGGTTTAAATGAGAAGTAAAACGACCATAATGTGAAAATTTGCTTTCAAACTCAACTAGCTATCACTAGTTTGATGAAAATTTTAGGAATAATTCATCAAATTTATAAGATCTAAAGTGGTTTTTATTGAGTTGCATTTAACGATTTGGACCAATTAATTCTATAATATACATATAGCAAATTTGCCCAATAGTACCAATGTTACTACAAGAAAATTTCAGTTTACCGACAGAATTTACCGACAAAAATGATTATGTCACTCAATTTTACAGTTACCTACAGAATACCTACAAAATAAGGAATATTATTTCCCCTCAAATTATACCGACACATTACCAACAATTTTTCAATTACCGATAGATTTTCTGTAGGTATCTACCAACAGTTTTAGACTATGTAATAAATATTTTACCTACAATGATTTTACCTACACTTTACATCTTTCTTAACACTTACTTATAGATTTTTCTGTAGGTAAACTGGTTTTTTCTTATAGCGTGTTACACTTAGGTCTACATTATAATAAAGGATAGCAAGAGAAAGGCACAAAAACTATTATTCTTATTATTAGTTCTTATGTCCCATCAATCAAATTGAGTTGGAAAAATTAATTTGACAATTGTCTTGTTACTTTAATACTAATAATTATATCACATTCTACACTACCATGTATATAGAAACAAATGTATTATTAAACTTGTTAATCAATTTAAACTGCAGCAATATATCGAATATTTTGTCCTATTAGACAAAACTAGTGTTTTACCCGTGCATGTATATTTGTGAGGTCTCCATTTTGTACTGTGACATGTGGATTTTCCTAATAACTCTTGAATTATATCTCTTGAATTATATTAACTTTGATATAGCATCAAACAATAGATATGAAATATTATTTAATTTTTTATTGATGAAGTCAAAAAGAAAAAAATATCATACTTCATAATTATAAATAATACATTCAAAGATGTGTATTTGTGTTCCATCATCGAAAAGTGATTTTTATAGAACCGCATGGTGCACCTATATACATCGCCTATTTCATTTAAGTCATGTCTAGATTTTTAATAAGTGTGAAAATTGGTGCCACGTCTTTTTCAAGGTTATAGTAGTAAATATGGATGAAAAATTATTTTCTAAAGTTGTTTGTATGTGTAAATTGGTGGCAAAACTTTTTGTTAAAACTCATTATAAAATAAATAAAAAATTAACATGTATATATAAAATAATAGGAGAACTAAGTACAATAATTAATGAAATAGTAGTCAACAAAACATAGTTTTGGCAACATTATTGTTTTCATTAGATTTATTTTTGGATATATTTTTCATTTTTGCCGATTTTACCATGTATTTTATTTATTCAGTTATTAAGTCAATTTTAATAATTTTTTTTTGAAATTTAGTTGTGGAGATTTGTATTGTACTATTTGGATTTTCTATTTATTATGTTCTATTCGAGTTCTCATATTTGGTATTTTTCAGGATGGTCTATGCACGAATGTATTTGTACAAAAATAATTTTTAGTGATTGCAAATTTTTCAGAATTTCAATAAATAATTAAAATATTAATTTAATTAATTTGATTATAAATCATACGATTAAACAATATAAAAATAAATTATTATATTAAAAACTCTTTTTAAAGACAATAATTTGGTTTATAATAAATTTTGTGAATGTGAATTGTATCTATTTATTGACATGTTTATCTATAGAAAGTAAAAATTTGAAAAAAATACAATTTGCCATTGCTAACTATTAATGTATTATATTTTCAATACAATCAACAATAAAGTCATTTCAAATTCCAATATTTTTAGGGTTTAAGAAGTTAAATAATTGTTAGAATTATTAAAGGAATTAAACAAAAATCTTGTTTCATATTTAGCAACATAATTTTAGGGAAAAATAAAATATTTCAAAAAATAAAAATTATTCTATTTTTATATATGTACATGTATCATAAAAATATCAAACAAATAACTTCATATCTAACAAAGACTAATATGTACAACTTTAAAAGTTGAATATCAAAATACATTGATAAATGTTAAAAAATCTATTAATATGAAAAGTATGTTAATAAATAAAAGAAGTAGTTTTTTATATACATTATTATGAATATAATTTTATATTAAATAAAAAATTTGTTTCTTCTTACATGACTATATATAATTATAACGCTATGTATGGATAAATATAATATATATAAATAATATTTGGATACATATTTTGAGATATTTTCTTTAATTAAAATAAATCTTTTTGATTGATTTAATCAATTTAAATACAATTCTATATAATTATGAAGAAATGAGATAAGCTCAAATATAAACTATACATATTTATAGATAGTCAAAATCCATGAATATGCAAATGATGTCCAAAGAGCTCAAATGCATAATTTTTAAAGCCCATTATAAGATATTGAGTAAATGTATCATATATTTTCTTTTATTTATTATGTTTATTTTTTATTTTATATATGCAATATATGTGTCAAATTGAAGAGTGTAAAAAGATGATTAATTGGATATATTATACATCAAAAATGGATGCAAAATGAAAAAAATTATTAAAGTTTAAAATAAAAAAAGACAAATATAATAATTAATTCAGTACACACATAGATTTGGAAAACTTATATAACTCTATCTTTTATATAATTTTAAAAAATAATTTATTTAAAGAAAGTTGACCACCACATATATAATAAAATCTCATTTTATTAGTTAAATCCGAAAAACAAAAAAAAATATATTGTTTTTAGAAAGTGAAAAAAGGGCGGAAAAATTAAGAGTTACTATTCTAAGAATAATCTCTTATTATATATACTAGTGCTTTGTCTGTGCGATGCACGAAATGTATTGTGTAGGGTCATATGAGATGTGTTGTGTGAGATTATATGTTTTTTGTTATGTTGGACCTATAACTATATGACTATAAAAGTTATTGTATTAATGGAATATAAAACTATAAAAACAGATTCCAAACAAATTAGTTAAACTAAAATTGATCCTTAAAATTTATCAAATTTTGGAATACTTTTTTGTACACCACATTCGTCGTTTGTTTGTTTTTTCATTCATCATCACCAAAAACTAATATTTTCAAACCCTTACAATTTGTGACTCTTGAAACAACAATGTATAATTAGTGACTCGAACCCATGACTGAATACTGGATTCTTCAAATACAGTCCGACATTAGAAAGAGATTGTTCTTGGCTCTTATTCATAGTCTCGTCTTACGAAACGATCAGAGAAAATTGTCTCCACTGAAACTTAAATATAATATTTTTATTAATTTCTGACAAAACGAAATAATTCAGTTCTGAATAAATTATTATAATATTTTAAAATATTATTTTCTTTACAAAAATAATCAGATATACAAATGACATGGGTCATAATATCAATTTATGTTCTATTTCCATCGTTTCCATATATGAATTAGGGCCATTAAACAAACACTATATATTTAAGCCTGCAAATGAATTAAAAAAAAAAGCCCAAACACGTGTGTTTTTCCGTAGAATAACATTTTATGTTTACTAGGCGTAGTCTTATACTTATCAATTTGTTTTGCTACAGTGAAATTCTTTACAACGAGACGTGTCCCTCTTTTAGAATTTTTGGAAATTGGCGATTTGAAACTTCCGAATGGTAGCATAAATCCAATCACCCCGCTATTAAAATCGATAAAATAATTAGTACTTTTCAAATGAAAATTGATGAAATAAAAAGTACAACAAAAAATTGTACTAAAAAAGAGAGCTTAAACAACACTATCACGGAAGACACATTCTAGGCTTAATACTTGATTCTTGTCATGATACGATTTGCATGAATGATGACCCCAAAGAGCCTTGTTCATGGACGTGTATAAGGGTAACAAATAGAGCATTGTTGCGACTCTTTCTTGCAATTTTCAATGAAAAACAATCGACCATTATATATTTATAGGCATGAAGGCGTTATCGATTAGGAAACAAATCAATACGCACATATATCGATATATATATATATTTATATATATACACCTAATTACAAATAAGATATTATTCGATTCACAATAAATTGTTGTGATGTTTGTTATATATATTTCGCTACAAATTTTTGCTCGGTTTGGAAAGCGCCTCATTATCGGGATTTTGTACAAATTAACACACATTCTAATTAGAGTTAATATTTAGAATTAAAACGTTAACTTTTAAATTAAGCAATGATTGATTAAAAAAAAACAACTATATTTGGTAAAGCATTATAGCGTGATATAATTATTTTCGGAAATTGTTGCAAATTATAATATATACGTAACAATTGTATATATTTTTGGAAATAATATTTAGAGTAATATAAGTAAAGATAATTAGTAGATGTATTTTAATAATTGATAATATTTGGCAAGGAATAACTATATTAATACGACATTCAGATTGACAACTAATAAATTCATTGAGATTGTGACACAAAATAATCTATAATTCACAGTGGAATCAACAAATTTAAAAAACATGATTAGTTTATATATGGATTAAATTCCTATGTAAAGTGAAGACAACAACAATTACGCCACTTATTGATTTTACTGAGACAGTTGGCATTACAATTATTATTATCTATTTTGTATATTTATAATAAAAGTTATAATTTGTTTTTAGCAAGTGCTTTTCGATTCATTCATTGATTTTATTAGATTACAAATTTTCAATTCGAAATTTATTGATTTTTTCTATACAGCAAGAAAAGGTCATACATTCCTTGTACATCCATAATTACCCAAAATTTAGCAACAAAAAGGTCAAACATTCCAAGTTTATGGAGCATTCTATGAATATCATTAATCAACAATTATGGCAACAAATATCAGCAACAAAGAGGTCAAACATTCTTATTTTATGAACTATCTTCCATATAAATCGAAATCAACAAAAAAAAAGGTCACCAAATTTTTAGCAAGTCTCTTTAGGCGGGAAAATATATTTAGTAACCATTTTATTTTATATATATATATATATAGATATAGATATAGATTTGGATTATTTATCTAAACATCTTTAATCTAGAAATTAATGCTTTTAATCTAGCTCAACTACTCGATTTGAAAACCTTAGAAATAATAATAAGTGGGATTTTATCGAAATGGGGTTAAATGAATATATTTTAAAATTTTTAAAAATAAATTAAAAAGTCCTTTTTCCTTTGAGAGGAAAAAAGAAATATTTTTTCGGAGATGAGAAAAAAGAGAAAAGAAAAAAAGGAATAAGAAGAAAAGAAACGTTATAAAGGAGACATTTAATAAAAAGGCTATAGCCTATAAGAGGTGAGCAGCCTATAGTTCTGATAATCAGTTGCAGTAGCATTAAAAAAAAGCTCTGTTTATTACAGCAGAAATACAGAAAAGCAATTCTTTATCATCATCATTATCATCATCTTCAATTTTCTTTTTTTACTTTTTACTATGTACCTCAATCAATCAAAGCTACCTTACCTGCCCCCCTCCCAAACTTAATTTTCGCTGCAACTATTTTTATATATGTATATGTTTGTTGTACTTCTACTGGATTTTCTTAGTAATATATTCCCTCACACATTTTGATCAAATCGGATTTTCTAATTTTTAACTATATTTTATCAACTTTAAATATATGGGGTTCTATTCCCATTACCGCTCCCCTCCCATAATTTGTACTAAAAAAACTGCTACTCATAAGTTATATTTACAATCACTAAAAAAGCACTTTTTAGTTTTTTGCTGAAAAAAATCATTTTGTAGTATTTGCAAAATGTCAACTTTTTTATTCTATTTTATTTAATCAAAATCAAAGCAATGAGAGAGGTACTTTTAGATTTTGCTTCTCGCTTCTAATTTGATTTTTACAAACAAATAAACACTTTTTCAATTTTTTTCACCAAACACTTTCAACTTTCGATTTTATTTTCAAACACTACGAACTTTTGATTGTCAACTACTTTTACTTCTATTTCAATAAATCACTTCTTTTAAAAGCATAAGTTTTTCCACGCTCCAATAGTTTTATTGAGCATAACGCAAAATATTTCAATTGTTGAAATAACAATAAAATATCATTTAAATGAATGATTGTGATTGAATTTTGATTATTTGAGAGGAATATTTTTAGTAGTGTTACTGTTATAGACTTATAGTAGTATTTTGAGTTTTGATGTGTTAAAATTATTAAGTGTATAATCTTACATTGATGGACAAAATATAATTATAATTATAATCTAATAAAAGCCCAAATAATAAAAAACCATTGGACAAATATAATAATGGAGTCCAATAAGAGATATTTCTTGTGGGTTTGCACCACTCAACACCAAATAATAAGCCAAATTTTTATATCCTATAAATACCATATTCAATTTCATTTACAAGGTATGATTTCCATTCTATACATCTAGCTTTGAGAATTCTTATTATTCTTTATCTTTGATCCGACTTGAGCGTCGAAGGGCCATTTGGGACAAACTCGGGGCCTTAACGACTTACTTTGTTGCGGGTTGTGGTCCAATTCATTTGTAGATTTCTAGCTCAAGACTCGAAGAATAAAACGATACCACATTATAAATTTTGCCTTTTTGAAATTACACAATTATATTCATAGGCATGCTTTTTAAGAAATTATTTATGAACTTACCAATAATTGGACGATGTGTGCAATGAGGTAGGGCGGGCTAGCCCGACCCAAACTCCTTGGACTTTCGAAAAATTTTGGGCGGTCGGATTTTTGGTTGGGCGCTAAAATGCATAGCCCAATCCGGCCCATGTATACACTAAACCCATCGGTTTGGACTAAAATCGCCCACGTGCCAATTGGACCAGACCAATAAAAGCCCGAATTTTTTCGAGCCTGAAATATTACAACCCAAAGCCCAACCCAAACCTCAGACTTGTTGGGTCGGCCCACCGGCCGAGCTGGATTTTGCCAACTCTTTTATAGTTTTATTTTCCTTATCTAGTAATTCCTTTATTTTTGAATGCATCATGACAACAAAGGATCTGTAATTAATTTATAATAGGAGCAACTTTCTAGAGTAAATTGTTAGGTGTACTGATGATTGATCTCAATAAAGAAGTACCTCTTTATTGAGTTTATTTTGCAGTTAATTGGGAAAAAAAATCACGTTGTAAATGACTAAATTCTATATTCGTAGTTATGTATTGAAAAAAAAACTCAAATCCACCATAGCAATGGAAAAGATAATTTAAATGACAATTTAAAATAAATTATAGCTTAAGTTATTCGAACAAATCAAATATAAACCGTTCGACATTTTTAACTTCAAAAATTTTTCAATCCAAACACAACCTAATAATTTTTACAAATTCTATCTAGTCATCAAATTCAAAGAACTTTTCTGTTGCTATTACAAAATTCCACTTACTGCTGATTTAGGCCAATATATTCTCAATCCAGCAAGGAGGATGATACCTGAAACTACCAAACCTTATACAAATCAAGAAACTCCAAGCAAATAAACAGAATCTAACCCCAGGAGTCTGTGTAGGAAGAAAATGAATTATATATATGTTCAAAAAATTACATGGCATGAGCCATGACAGTAGTAGTTTATATTTGAATGGCTTGTATGAAAAAATCTTACAATCCCCCCTCCTCCCCGACCGTTACCAGCAAACACGAACTAATGGATGTAACTCCGGATTTTCTAACTTCCTCTCTTCCCCAGTCATATATAGCAGATATATATAAAAATAAAATTAAGACATTCATCGTCAGTCTTTTCACTGAGTTAGTAAATCTGAGTCACACGCGACAATCTTGCAAGATTTGAAAATTTCCTGGCCTTCCTCGGTTTTGAACTGAGCATTATGTAAGATGAAGGTCCAAACGTTGTCACAGAATCTGTAGGTGTGAAGATGTCCCTGTAGCAAACTTGGTGATGTTAGAAAAGAAAAATGTGGAACAGTAATGTAATACCATAATGTTAAAAGTATAACTAAGTAGGGAAAGCAGAAATAGAGACGTTTAAGAGGTAAACGAAAAGGCAAGAAATGATGAGGATTACGTATCTAGAGAGTAACATTAACCAAACAGGAGAAAGATTAGAAAATTGGAGATCGAGGAAAGACATACTGAGTAACCATGCCACTGCAAAATAACGAATAACTGCCGAGGAGTAGACAAGAAATAACCAGATCCACCAAATTAGAAACTAAACAATATCAACTTTCATTGCATTACTTTAAGGGGGACAAGGTTACTCACTAGCATCGATTCTTGTACTTGAAGACAGAATAACTAGTAAGAAAAAAATAGTACAAGGATGAGCGGTGAGCAGCTATAGCATAATTATGACAGGTTAGTGCTTTTATCTTGCACTGCAACATTCAGCAAAAGGCAAGAGTTCAAAAGAAACGAAACTATCGAAATAGAAAACATTGTCGAGGGGAAATTTCAACGGGCAAAGTTCAACAGTAACTAAGGTAATTGGTTTTAACTGAAGAACATCAGGTGACCTACAAAATCACTGCTACACAAGCATCAGTCCAAAATATGAAATGCTCCTGAAACAAACGAAGCTTGATGAATTGGATTGGTGGAGACATGAATAATCCTTCAATCATATGTTATCCCACATTTCAATGCTTTTCCAATGCTAGATTACAGATGCAAGAACAAAAACAAATGAAATGAGAATCCATTTGGATTGATGGATTTGAAGCTAAGGATTTCAAATCCATGATAACAAATCCATTGAGGTTGTTTGGATGAACACATTCTGCAATGAATTTCAATTTCATGGAAGCTATTTTTGGAGTCATTTTGGAGGATTTCAAATCCATCTCAAATGAAGTCATTTGAAATTCTTCCTCCAAATCTTCTCCCCAAATCCAAATACTCTCATCCAAATGCAACCTTAAAGAAAACAGAAATAACAGAATACAAAAGGGCAAAAGCACACCCATGGTAACCATCTAAGGCTTTACATTAACAACTTATGAGCTATTCAAATTTCTTGTTTTAATTCCATTCTGTCGGCTTGGCCTAATTATTCAAAAAAAAAAAAAAAAAATTCAAACATTTGCAGGTCTGCTAAATCAAAGAAGTCGAAAGCCATATTTACGAAGTTCTCCTTGAACGTCAAGTAATTTACTAATCCACCTAGGACTAGTCCTGATGGAAAGAGATCGCAAGATCAATGAACTACATTGTTCAATAAGGGTATATCTCATAATACAAAAGAAAGACTGAGTCAAGTTTGACGCAACAACGTAAGTTGTGGCTTTGAAGTAGTAATGCAAGGTTAATGGACTTTAGTACTGTAACCCCAATGAAAAATTTAGCCATTGGCCTATTGTAACATACTATTGATAGTTGTTTGCTTTTTAAGCTTGCCATTATAATGTTTAGATATCTGTGTCCTCTGTAGAGACATTTGTGAAACACCATTATTCCTATTTCTCTTTGAGCCCTTTTGAGCATCAAAGTATAAAATCAAGGCATGGCAATTCAGATAGACTTTGATTGGTAATCCAATAAGTCATTGAATATCCAATTTAAGATGATAACAAAATTTGGTAATGATTTGATACCTCCCCTTGCTAAGAGGTCTAGGTGAGTGCTTAGTGATTCATATCCTCCATATTTTAAAAGCATGTAGAAATATTTCATATCATATTCTCACCAATTGCTTGACTGTAAATTCCTGATTTGATAGTTGTTTGCTTTTTAAGCTTGCCATTATAATGTTTAGATATCTGTGTCCTCTGTAGAGACATTTGTGAAACACCATTATTCCTATTTCTCTTTGAGCCCTTTTGAGCATCAAAGTATAAAATCAAGGCATGGCAATTCAGATAGACTTTGATTGGTAATCCAATAAGTCATTGAATATCCAATTTAAGATGATAACAAAATTTGGTAATGATTTGATACCTCCCCTTGCTAAGAGGTCTAGGTGAGTGCTTAGTGATTCATATCCTCCATATTTTAAAAGCATGTAGAAATATTTCATATCATATTCTCACCAATTGCTTGACTGTAAATTCCCGATTTATCCGCATATCACCCTTTATGATCACATAAACATATTGTACTGTTAATAAGACCTTTGGAGTATTGCCATTACACAAAAATAGAGGGGGAAACACTTCCATAAAGAAACAACAAGTTGAATTTTAGATTCAGGAAATAGTGGATGACAAAAAGGTGCTCTGCCAGCACAACCTGGAGAAAAGATAAGCACAGGCACAAAGGCATAGATATCACAAAATCAACTTCTCAACTCCACACGCCAAATACAAATCCTTTGTCACAATAACAGAGGCAAGGACATGGGAAGGCCTTCATAGAAACCATTTCCTCAATAAAAACCATTACCTTGATGGAAACCTTGCTCTTCACCTCACTTTCGAGAGCTTCAGTCATTGACTGCAATCGTGGAAGCAAAATACTAAAATCATTTTAGTGTAATACATGCATGCAGGGTGCAAAAATGGATGTATGCCAGCACATATTCATCAAAAACCTTAACAATTGTGTACATTATTTCCCGGTTCAATAAATCACCCATTTCCATCAATTGCGATAGCACTCTTGTCTAATATTGATTCGAGCAAGAAGCTCAGTCAGAAATATCAAATGTTCCCCTTTGGTTTTGGAATAAAATATGAAGTAAAATCTTATTTAAAGGTATTTAAAAGAGATATTTGTTAATTTACATAATTATATAACTGCTTCATTCATTTTCCTGATATTCAGTTACAACTAAAAGGATTCCAAAGGTAGTATAGAATTTGCTAGAAATGAAAATGCTAGGAACAGAGATGTTGGATTTCACTTTTTTCATACAATATTTGCTAGTGACATTCATATTTATTTATTTTACTTTCATGTTCACACTTTTTTTTTAACTACATATTAAAACCAAACCGATCTCTACTTTTCAGTTCTCTTTCACCACCTCAACTATCAATTGTTAATTCACCAATTTCAGCTTGTTCTTTCACTATATAATGACCCCTTTTTATGATTAATGATTTTTCGACCATTACTAGACTAAATTTAGCGCAATTATGTCATAATGATCAGTAATCCAATAATAAAGACAAAATTAAAAACGGCTAACCTTGTCAAATTGAATAAGAACTTGAAAGGCATATTGGGGGGTGATAATTCCACTAGTAACCATGTCATCCAGCGTTTCTGTCAGGCACGACCCGATTGTCGATTTCCTGTACAGCTCGAAAGTCGCCATTCTTCTCCAATAATTGTAGTCCCCTGCACAAGATGCATTATCAAAGTAACTAAACTCGTAAAATCAAAATCACTGACACAATAGAATCCAAATTACAGAAAAGAATCATTTAACCATACAAAAATTAATTTGGGCGGTTATTATTTATTATTGATTCGAAAATCCAGAAGAATTTCGTGAGTGCGTCGATGCCGAGAGAAAGTAGAGAGAGAGTAGAGAGAGAAAGCGAGGGAGAACAATTGGGGCTTTTTATACCCTTGATTTTTGTAGTTGGAGGGTTATATAGGCGAGTGTTTCGAACGGCGTCTAGAAAGACGATGTTACCCTTTTGAGAATTTTCCTTATTTGTTGAAATCCATATAAATTACACCTTTTTTTTTTGTGAGGGTTAAATTAATTTTCGGATTGTTATTCTTTATTGGAATGCAAAATCTCAGTTTCTAATAATTATTTCATTAAATTCAATTTCTCACAAATTCAATTTCTCGTACCAACACTTTCTTGGGCGGACCTGTCTCACAAGATTATCTAGCATATAGTACTGGCTGTGAGTTTTCCCGTCACAAAAAATAAATAAATAAATATGAAATTGAATTAAGTTCCACTGATGTAGTTGGCTGGTCTATTTATATAGTAATATTTGATATCTTGATGTCAGTCTAATTGTCTATTCACAGAGTATATGTTTGAAATTTGAATATAATTTTTTGGAGCATAAATTTGAATATAATATGATACACACTAAACCATTGTCTTGAAATAATGTATTTCTTAGTTCAATTAGTTTTCCCAAGTTAGTAGATAAAATATAACGATTCTATCTTAAATACATTTTTATATATAAACATAAGAAATTATTAGTTATTAAAGAAACAATCCAACTCTGTCTTCAATTGATTTTGATATACAAAATATATTTAATAAAAAACACTTGTAAATAGAAACCAATTTAAAATGTTTAATTAACAAATGGAAAAAGGGATTGATTGGTAGATGATGTATGTAACACAAACAAATGATTAATCCTCATAATTATTTTCGAAATAATTTCACCTCAATATTAAATTCAGAATATCAATAAGTTGTAATCTTAAATATAATGACATGAGAATTTGGGGTATTTATGGTTTTCTGATGGAGTTGTAGAGAAAATTGCATCGTTAGTCCCATAGGAATTGGTCTGTTGCACCCGTAGTCCCATACATTGCATTCTTAGTCCCATAGTTTATTTTGTTAACATTCAAAGTCCCACATGAGTCAAAAGTTGCAAATGTAGTCCCTTGACCGTAAAAAAACTAACAGAGTATTACACGTGCATCTCACACGCACGTTAGTCGTTAATCAAACCATCTGTTTCATTTTGAGAAAATTGCATCGTTAGTCCCACAGGAGATGGCTTGTTGCACCCGTAGTACCATACTTTGCATTCTTAGTCCCATAGTTTATTTTGTTAGCATTCAAAGTCCCACAAGAGTTGAAATTTGATGAAATTACCGCAATGACAAAGAACAGTCGGGTGAATTGCTTTTATGGTGAAAATAATTATTTATGTGCTTAAAAACGTCTAAAAAAATATTTTACAAATACATAAATTAACAATTAAAATCAAAATAATTAAAATTTAATTTGATAATTATTTCAAGAATTTAGAAATTAACAACAATAAATTTAAATATACAAAAATAAGTCTGGAAAATTAAAATATGAAATTGCAAAGTTTATTTAATAAATCTAAAAATAATATAATTGCAAAGTTTATTTAATAAATCTAAAAATAACTAATTGCAAATTTTTTATTCTTTAATTATTTTTCAAATTTTAATTTTTAATTAAAAATTACTTCAAATAATATTTAAATTTTAATAAATGTTAGACAGGCCAAATAATTTTAATGGTTAGATTTTATTTTGATAGTTCTTGGATTTATTCAAATAGTTCTTAAAATTTGTTCAATAATTTTTAGATATATGAAATAATCTTTTAAATATTATTTCAAAATTTTAAAATTAATTCAATATTTTTTAAAATTTATTCAATAACATTTGCAATTTATTTTTGCAGTTTATAGATTTATTTTCGTATATTTATATTTTAACTGTTGGTTTTTAAATTCTTAAAATATTTTTCAGATTTATATCCATGTATCCATGTATTAATTTATAAAATAATTTTTAGACTTATTTTTGCCTCATAGATAATTAGAGGAAGAACTCATTTTTATTCTTAAGATTTTAGAGCAAAAATGAGTGAAATTTAAGCTTGCACCTATTTTCCCAGCAAAAATGAAAAAAATTGCTACTGCACCTTATTTGCCTCCAAAAACAAGGTTGGCCTAATTTTTCCCTCCAAATTGATTATTTAAAGGAAATGACAGTTGTTGGTGTTAAAAAACTAACGGTGGGACTATATATGCAAAATTTTGCTTTGTATCAACCATTAAGTAGGCGTAACTACGGGTCTGCAACACGCCAATTCCTATGACTAAAGATACAATTTTCTCTGGAGTTGTAATTCAATGTGGTGGACCGCTAAAACTTCGTGAATATGTGGACTTCAACTATTTTTTTGAGCTTCTTAAACTTAATCTTGTTTTGCATGATTCTCATTCCAAACTTTAGTGACATGGTAATAAAGGCTACATGGGCTTTTGGGAAAAAAAGAGTTTGGCCCAATAACAGTAGCCCAAATCTACACTATAGATTGGGGGTCCCAGATTCAACTGCATCATGCCCAAAATCAATATTTTATTTAGGCCCATTACTGTATGTCTGAGTTACACACAATAGATTGAGCCCAAGAATCTCAAACTTTTATAAAAATGATCTTGGGCAACTGACATAAATGCCCACTTTTTGGAGATAATGTCAACTTTTTACGTTTTTCGATACTATTTTACCTAAATTTATGCTTTCGCCAAAATTTTTGATTTTTTTACGCTTTGTTTCAAGATTGTTTCTAATATGTTTCCAACATGTTTCTTTTAATAAAATTTCAGTAAAAAAATAAATTTTGCCCTCGTTAAATAATTCATTTTATACCCGAGTCCTATAAAAAATCAAGAAATATACACATAAAACAACACATATTAATATGAAATAAATTAAAAATATTATAGAAATAACATGAATAAAAAAGAAATTCAATTTTTGATCCAATGCATGAAAACATGAAAAGAATGGAAACAACCAGGAAGCAATATAGAAACAAACCAGAAACAATATAGAAAACACCATATGGGGAAAATAGGAAATTCAGTCCGGTATATTGGCCTATTTTGATAATTGGTCCATCAAGTTGTCAAAATTTAGTCTTAATCCAATATGTTTTCAATTTGTGTATATCTGGTCCGATTTTGACCGGACAAATCTAATTTTGACTGCAATTGCTCACGTGGTGGCTAAACATGTAGGAATTGCTGGCATGACCAAATAATTTGGGGATTTTTTGCCATTTGGCTACTGAATTAGCCACGTAGATAATGATGTGTAAATCAATTTGCAAAAATGTCATCTAGACCAAATTAATTAGAAGGGAATTTTAATTAAATAAAGAAATATAAACTAATTAAAAAAATCACATAAATTTTATTATGGAATATAAATAAAAGAACAATTATGAAAAAATCATCAAAACTGAGAATTAATAAATAAATAAAACTATAAAATTTACAAACTTTAAAAAATTTATAAATAAATGTAGCAAACTTTAGAATCTTCATATCTCCATGTTGCCCTTGTATGAAATCTGCATATCTTCAAAATTAAAAAAACCCAGCATGTCGCAAGCTTCAAATCTTCATATCTCTTTCTTCTTCTTTAACAACAAAATGAACTCATGGCAGGAGGTCGTCACCCATTAGGGTTTCGGTTCTAGGGTTCCCCTCGCCCGTAAACCTGCGATAGAAGATCGTCTTGATTGTTTGAGTCTCGACATTGTTTTTGCGTCATCTTTTTGTTTCTCTTCTCTTTCCTTTTTTTGTTTTTGATTCCGTTTTCTTTAATCCTTTTACCGTCTGGTTTTTTTCCTTTTTCTAGGGTTTGTCTTTTTAGGGTTTGTTTGTGACTCGGCTTCCCCATCCACTTAGAGTCAGTCTCTCGTTGGTGTGAATCTGTTGTTTCTGATCTTTGGTTTCTTTGTTTGAGTAGCGATTTGGCTCCGTCCTCTCTCGGTAGGGAAGACATTTGAGATTGTCTTTATAGTATGGAGGATTTAACAGGGGAAAGAAGGCGAAATTGTGGATCTTGATGGCCCTACCGATGATACGATTTGGCGCGCCTGAGACCCTTCATATTGTTTGGTCGGCAAGTTGTTTCTGAGAAAAAAATGGAAACCATTCTACCTTATTGAGGTGATGAAGAAAAGTTGGAAAATGAAGAAGGGCGTTGTGGCTCGGGAATGGAGTGATAATCTAGTTCTCTTTCGGTTTGGCACAAAAGAAGATATGGATTGGGTCATCGCAAATCAACCGTGGCATATTGAGGGTGGATTGATGGCGTTGAAAACATTACAGGAGAATGAGCAGCCTTCAACTATTCAGATAACGCATGCTTCCTTTTGGTTGAGAACTTACGATGTACCTATAGCGTGTATGAACCCTAATTCGGCGAAAATAATTGCTAAACAATTAGGAGAATTGGAGTTTTTGGATCAGACAACAGAGGGCATGTTTGGAAAATTCCTGAGTTCAAAATCCGTATTGATGTTACGAAACCTTTGATTAGAGCCATCACAATCCGGGTCAAAGGAAACCAACTAGTGCTACCAGTCAAGTACGAATCCCTTCCCACATCTTTATTATTGTTGCGGCTTGATCGGCCATTTTTTTTAAATTGCGACCTATATGATCGTAACGAGTGTGTGGATACGGCTAGCATGAAGTATGGTCCTTGGCTCAAATCCTCCCCGATTAAACGGAGTACGCCTTTTCGCGACAGTCACACCCACCCAAGCTCGTCGTCCAAGCGAAACCTGTTCGGATTCGAGAACCCTACTATATCCCACCTACCCACGCAAAACCGCACTACTAATAACCAATTGACACCCCTCATTAACCAATCCCATGCAAATAACACTCAGTTGGAACTTGAAGAACAAGAAGCCTCAAGTGACAATCTAGCAATTCAAATACCGAAACACCTTAGTAGCTCCCTTCAATCCCTCACACTAGCCAACCAAAATACTTTGGCCTGCAAGAACCCAACACCAAACTCACCTAGCCTACACCTATTGATCTTGTAATCGCTGCCCCCTAATGCATGCCCACAACAAACCACCAATACTCAAGCCCAAACCATTCGTACCAAACACCTATCACAAAAAACCCCACCCCACACCCCCTTGCCACCTCACACCCCCCTGCCACCCACACACCAAATGCTAATACTAATAAAATAAACACTAACTCTGACTACCCATCCCACCACAAATATCCCACACAATTATAACCACCAACCCATCCCCAGTATCTCATCAAACTCAAAACGTCTCATCCAAGCCCCATCTACCCGCTCCACTAACTCCCTCACATCCAACAATAAATCCCAAAAAACTTGGTCCAGATTAAAGAAGAAAAACCAGCCTCAAACCCCAAACCCTTCCTCAGCCACCAATTCCAAGCGTAGCATCGACATGGTTGAGAATGAAACGGAAAGTGATGGAAATGGCTCTACGAAAAAACCAAAGGAGTTTGGACTTTTCGACGTTCCATGTAATTTTGTACTATCGGCGGAGGTTGCAAAGAAGCAACCCCGCCGGTCACAATGAGTTGCCTAAGTTGGAACTGTCGGGGGCTTGGGAACCTGCGGCGATTAATGTGCTAAAAAGAATAATCAAATCAAAAGATCCCGGTTTTGTTTTCTTAATGGAGACAAAACTTTGCAAGCATGAGTATGATGGAATTATTAAGAACTGGGTTTTGAAGGAATTCACATAGTTGAATGTGACATCGATGCGGGTGGTAGGCGTGGAGGGTTGCGCGTGACTTTGGAGAAATGACGGGGATTTTAAGGTAATTTCGACTCATCCCACCATATTGATGGCCTATACACGAGAACGAGAAGGAATGGAGGATGTCGGATTTATGGATGGCCGGAAAATGCTAATAAGAAATTCACGTGGGAGCTTATTACTAAGCTTGCATCGGATAACTAGGGCCTTGGATTTGTTTTGGCGATTTTAACGAGATACTCTATAATTACGAAAAAAAGCAGTGGCGCCCAAGCATGATCAAACAATGGCGGATTTCCATGATGCTTTGAATATTGCCCGAGTTGGACGATCTTGGATATGAGGGTTTCAATTTCACATGGACGAACGCAAAGAGGATCACAAAATATCAAAGAACCATTTGGATAGATTCTGTGCAGAAACCATCAACGGGTTCTCCTAAACCCTGAATTTTCAATACATCATCTCCTCGAACAAATTCGGACTCTTTGCCCGATCACGGCGAATCGGAGGAAAGCTAAGTCGGCCAGTCGAAATAGAAACAGAAAGAGAAGGAAGGTTTATCAGTTTGAGACGATGTGGTTGCTTGATGAATCATGTAAACATGTAGTCGAACATGCATGGGGGACCGGCAATATAACCAACTGTCCACACTTTGCTGAGCAAAATCCAAAATTGTGGAGAAAGCCTCAAAGGTTGGGAGAGCACCCATTTTGGAAATGTGGGAGATCAAATCAGAAAATGCGAGATTAAACTCCAGGAGGGATTGAAAAGCTTGCCTACGCCGGAAGAACTAACGAAGAGACGGGAATTGGAGGATACGCCGGAGGTCTTTACGAGAAAAAAATGAAGCTATGTGGCACCAACGCGCGCGAACAAATTGGATTAAAGACGGGGACAGAAATACGTCTTTTTTCCACCATACGGCATCGGGACGTCGAGAACGGAATAGAATTGATAAAATCAGAACGGAGGAGGGCCAATGGGTGGAGAATGATGAGGGTATCGAAAGGAGTTTTCATAAATACTATAAAGATCTCTTCTCGGTGAGCCATTCTAGTCATGGACGGGGCTATTGATGCTATCGAAACAAAAACAACGAGAGGAGATGAACGAGATTCTACAACGGCCTTTCACTAAGGAAGATGTGGAGAAAGCCCTCTCACAAATGCACCCAACAAAAGCACCGGACCAGGCGTGCGACTTTGCCATTTTTTATCAAAAATTCTGGTCCATTATTAAACATGATACTCTCACGGTCATTCTCAATGTTCTAAAGCGGTACCACTAGCCCAAAAGTCTTAATCATACTTTTATAGCTCTTATCCCGAAAAAGAAAAAAGGTGATAAAGTGTAAGATTTTCGACCCATATCGCTTTGCAATGTGATTTTCAAACTTATTACTAAAACCATTGCAAAAGGTGAAATTGATTCTCCTCATTTGATTCATAATACCCAATCTGCGTTTGTTCCGTTTAATTCATCGATAATGCACTTCTTGCTTTTGAGATTTTCCATAAGATGAAACATAGTCAAGCCCATAGAAGGATCGTTTGCATTCAAACTTGACATGAGTAAAGGCTTGATGATAGAGTTGAGTGGCGTTTTTCTTAGTAATGTCATGAAAAAATTAGGATTTGTGTAATTCTTTTGTTGATCTCATTATGAAGTGTGTTTCCACGGTATCTTTTTCTATCTTAGTTAACGGCCGGCTGGCAATTCTCTAACCCCACTCGAGGTCTCCGTCAGGCGACCCTCTATCTCCTATCTTTTCTTATTTTGTGCGAGAGGCATTCTCATCATTAATAAGAAAGGCGGAGAGCGTGGGCATTTACATGGCATCCAAATTTGTAGGCGGGCTCCTCAAGTGACTCATCTATTCTTTGCAGACGACAGCATTATTTTTGGTCGGGCATGCGAGAGGGAAGTTGACGGGGTTTTTCCAGATTATTAAGGATTATGAGCGAGCATCGGGCCAACGCATAAACCTTGATAAATCTGAGATCACTTTTAGCCGAGGATAGAGCTCAATAAACGGGTTGAATTGGCACGAGAGAATGGGTGTGCGGTGGTTGATAAACATTCAATATATTTGGGTCGCCAACAAATATTGGGCGTTCAAAGAAGGAGATCTTTGCGGCTGTGGTTGACAGAATTAGAAAGAAGCTCAAACATTGGAAAGGAAAGTTGCTATCGGTTGCGGGGAAAACGATTTTAGTGAAAACGGTAGCCCAAGCTATACCAACGTACATAATGAGTTCTTCGACACGGGTGAGACTTGCAAAAGAATTAATTCAATTATTAGCAATTTTTGGGGCAAAGCAAAGAAGAAGAAAAAAGAATTCATTGGTGCGCATGGGAAAAATTATGTGTGTCCAAAAGAAACGGAGGACTTGGCTTTCGGGACTTGGAATGTTTTAACGAAGCTATGTTGGCTAAGCAGGGTTGGAGATTGCTCCATGATACCGACTCTCTTTTGTCTATTTCCCTCAAAGCTAAATATTTCCCGAGACATAATTTCCTAGAAGCGACAATTGGCTATAATCCATCTTTCACTTGGAGAAGCATTGTTGCGGGAAGGGACATTATTCTTAAAGGAATGCGATGGAATGTAGGCACGGGTGACCAGGTAAGAGTGTGGCAGGATCCATGGATTGCTGATTCTCCAAATTTTCGAATTTTATCTCCCCCTAATGGAAAGGCGCTGGACCTTAAGGTACGAGACTTCATACACGACACGTCGCTGAGATGGAATGATGAGTTGATTCACGAATTATTTTCGGAGCAGGAGGCTAGATTTATAAAATCCATTCCTCTTAGTGCCAATCTCGTAGGATCGTATCATTTGGCATTATACTAAAGATGGAATATATAGTGTCAAGTCGGGTATGAAACAACTAGAAATCTTAAAGAATGCATCACAAATGTTGCCTCTGTTCATTGTGAATAGGAAAATTTGGAAATGGGTGTGGAGTCTTGAGGTTCCACCAAAAATTCAGATTTTCGTCTGGAAGGTTGTACGGGGCATTCTTCCTACAAGGGCACACTTCGAAGGCGAGGGATGGATGTGGATTATTTGTGTTAGATGTGGCTTCCATTACGAGACAATCGAGCATGTACTCGAGAGGCTGCTCATGGACGAAATTCATGTGGGCAACTTCCTCTTAGGCTACAACCGATGGATGCGGGAACGAGGAGATATTACTGAGAATGGATTGAACATGTCATGACAAATGGGGAGAAGGAGAGCAAAGCTTATTTGCAATATTGATGTGGATGGCCTGGCATGCGCGCAACATGAAGATTTTCCAACGAGAAGAAATTCAACACCAATGGTGCATCGAAACTGACTCTAAAAATGCATGACGAAGCGAGGTAAAAGCGTGCGGAGAGAGAGAGGTCGCGAAATTTTCAAGCGGCGGTGACGTATGGCGGCTTAGGATGCTCCGTGGGTTAAAATCAACACGGACGCAGCGTCAATCGTCGGGGAGTTGGAATGGGGTGGGAGCTATCGTTCGAAATTCGAGGGACAACATCTAAATAGTTTAGTCCAATTTCGCCCGGAGGAAATGGAAGTGGATATTCTTGGTGCTCCAGCATGCAAAGAGGGTGTCTTGTTGGCGCAATCAATGGGATTAAGGAAGATTATTTTGGAGATGGATAGTGCGACAGTGTTTGGCAAGAAGAAGATGAGTCTTTGATCTCTCCTACCGGGCAGATTGTGGAAGATATTAAAATTATTTCTCTTCTTTTGATTGTTTCTTACCTAGCTTAGTGAGAAGAAATGGAAATACAATGGCACACCACTTAGCTAGGCATGCGTTTTCACTTGATAGTAGTAGTATGGTTTTGGGAGTGATCCCCTGCGACGTGTTGAACATTATTTCTTTGGAGGCTTCCTCCTAACTTATTAATGCATGATTGCTTTCTCAAAAAAAAAAATCACATATTACTCATCGGCTAAATTTAAACGCTACAATCTTTTGGCCCGAAATGCTCCAAATGTCCGCCACCTATTCTCCTTCCCCACACAAATGACCCTCATGTGTTCCAATTTTTTTTGAATTTCTTAGCAAATCCATCCCACTTTTTATGCTCAAATACATTAAAATGATGAGGATTTAAGCTCCTAAACCCAAATCCATGCCGCCACATAAAAGTTGGGACGAGTCCAGGAGTGCGATAGTGGGATATTCTTTGTATTTCTTGGTGACTTGGTGATTTTTGTTGATTTGATTTATGGTAGTTTTGGTGATTCTAGTGATTTTGGTATTTTTATTGTCTAAAAAATATTATTCACCTATATTCATAAAAATAAGAGTTTCTGAGAAGAAAAGAAGGGAGATGTGGAGAAGGAGGTGGTGGGTGCGCGGGCCGATTGAATGAGGAGAAGACAACCAATATTTTTGCCCTAAATTGCTTTTCATTCATTTTGTTTGTTTTTTTGTTTTTTCTTGCCTAAAATAATTTAAAGGAGTTTAAGATATAATGTAGATTTTAAGATTTATTTTCTCATATTTTTAGTTAAAAATTGATAGATTGTTTTTCCAAATTTTTAAAATGATTGGGCTTGTATGGATGTATTTCCAAGTCCAATTTTCAATTTCTAGTGTTGGAAAAAGAATTTTCAAACTTTATTGGTTTTCGTGTGAGAATTGGGAATATGTTTGGTTTGTTGTCCGAATTTTTATTTGAAAATGAAAATATGTTTGGTTATAGTTTTCAAATGTATTTTTGATATAGGTTTGCGTGATTGTAGTCTATTTTTACCTAGGTTTTGCGTAATTGGAATGAAAAATTGTTTGGTTGTGTTTCAAAAGAATATGTTCCATAAAAAAGTGGCGAAAATGACTTCATTTCTATCAAAACTTTTGAAACAAACATAAACCCATTTTCCGGAATAGTTGAAAACTGGAAAAATGGGGTTGGAAATACAACCATGTAAAGCCATTGTTTTTGAATTTTAATCAGTAGTAATAAAATCTAACATTTTTTATTTGTTACTCTTTGTTTTTGAATAAGTTTATATTTTCTTATTTTATTTAATTAAAATTTCCTTCTAATTAATTTGACCTACATGGCATTTTTCTAATTGATCTACACATCATCATCTACTTGGCTAATTCAATAGATAAATGGCTAAAATTCTCCAAAATTATTTGTCCATGTTAGCATTTCCCTCATGCTCACGCTACGTCGATAATTGCGGTCAAAATTAAATTTGTCGGGTCAAAATTGGACCAAATGTGCACAAATTGAAAACATATTTAAAAATAGGTAAAAATTGTATTTAAACATTGAAAACTACATAGAAACAACAAATAAACATCGGAACAACATTAAAAACGGAATGGAAACAATCCAAAAACAACGTAAAAAATATTAAAAACACCACATGGATAAAAAAACTTAAAAATAGGTAAAAATTGTATTTACATATTGAACACTACATGGAAACAACAAAAATTTTATTAGAACAACTTTAAATTTATTATAGAACAACACCAAAACAATAGAAACAATGTACAAAATAATACATGAAAAAAAAACAGCATAAAAAATAGGTAAAAGTTGTTTTGAAACATCGAAACGACAACGAAACAACAAAGAAAAAAATTTAAACAACATCAAAACAACATATAACATATAAAGCACTACATGAACCAAAAAAAAAGAAAAAAAATAAAAATAATCAAAACATATGCGATGGCGTAAAAAAAAAAAGAAAAATATAGGTACAAAAAAAAAAAAAGGTACAAAAATGATAGAAGCGTATTTTGTGGTGTGTATCTTGAAAAGAGGGTATTTTATGTAATTTCCCAATGATCTTTTATAAAGTTACACATGAAATATATGTTTTAGTTTCTAAAAAATGTTAATTTTGTAAATTTCTTGTAGGTTTATTTGTGTATACTCATAAGTTAAATAATGAGATTTTTTAAGTAAACAATTAGTCAATTAAACTATCGTTATATACTGAATATATTCAACAATGAAGTAGCATGCAATAATAAACCATCAATAACTACCACAACACTAATCAATAAAACACTAATGTGAACCAGGGGCATAGCTCACCTGTCCACCATAAGGAACTTAAAAACTAAGGCCTTGTATGGATGTATTTCAAGTCCAATTTCCAATTTCCAGTATTGGAAAGTGAATTTTTAAACTTCATTGGTTTTTGTGTGAGAATTGAGAAAATGTTTGGTTTGTTGTCTGAATTTTATGTTTGAAAATGATAATGTGTTTGTTTATAGTTTTTGAAGTATTTTTTTGACATAGATTTGCGTGATCAGAGTCAATAAAACTTGTTTGGTTATAGTTTTAAAGCATTTTTTCACATAGATTTGCGTGATTATGGTGAAAAATTATTTGGTTGTGTTTTCAAATGAACATTTCTATAAAAATGTGGAAATTGGAAATGCCCTCATTTCCATTGAAACTTCGCTAAACAAACATTAAACCAAATTTAGGAATAGTTGAAAAAGACATGTCTTTTCGAACCTAAAGACATATTATTTCCATGAGTCACCTTAAAGCCTATAAATACAAAGTCCATACATATGAAAAATACACGAAAATAATCGATTAAAACCGAGATCATTACGCATTATCGACATCTTGATCATATATCCTTCAAAAGTTTGAAAGCCTTAAACACTTTTTTGTTTCTTTGTTGGTTCGACTTTTGCAAGTACTACTAAGTCGAACCTGTAAAAAGTCGTTGTATCTTAGGGACGATTTGAAGCGTAAGTACTTTGTGCGGGCGGTTTTGTCTTGCGGAGATAGTATCAAATCCTAGCCTCGACTTTAAACTCTGTCTCGTTCTATTTTTCAAACACTTAGCTATTTTCTTGTAAACAGTATCACCCAAACAACAATAACAATAAAAATAAAATTATTTAAAAAATATTTTACTTTCTATTTAGAAAATATTGATTGCTTAAATTCTTTTAAGTGGACAAATCATGATATTTGTTAACTAAATCTAAGAAAATATTAAGAAATAAATTTTAAAAACGGATGTATATAACACATCAGAGACATTAATTATAAAAAAAAAAACAAAAACACCGGGTGAAATCTTCAATTCCAAGATTATGTTTCATTTAGTATTACGCACATATGATTCGCGTGTAAAATTTTCCATATTAAAACCCCACAATTTATGCTTGAAAATCAATATAGAAAGTTGTATACATGTGACAATTATTAAATGACGGATAAAATAAGAGATAAACACAATCTTGGAATAAACGATATCATCCACAAAACCACCCAATACCAATATAGCTTAATTCGTTGCTTAATTCCCATATCCCCAGGCATAGAGCGCTTCAACAGCTTTGGTTAATTCCCCCAACGTTTCATTATTTGAGACCTATAAATCTGGTCTTAGACGTGACCCATACACAATTTTATTTGTAAATTCATGAAATTAACATCTAGTCTATGTCAAGACAAAATACTTGTCTCCCTTAATTAGAATGATCATCTTAAAAAGGAACCACGATAATTAAACTAGAAAAATGAAATTTATGAAATTTTATTCATTTAGTTTTTTTTAATTAAGAGAATAATGTTATGTTCTTATTATAAATATAATAATTTTAGAAATATCTTACAATTATGACAACTTTTATATATTAAATGAAAAAAACAAATATGACACATGTCATAATCTCATTATTCTCGGCGTGTGTCAACTCTTCATTCTTCCATTTCCACGTGGCGCCCATATTTATCCATGACAACCCTATATTATATACATTTTCTATATTTTCCATATATAATCTAAAAGACAACAAACAATACAAAAATCAAAGATTTTATCTATACAATCTATTTATATAATCTAAAAAAATAAATCACTCTGAAAAATGGGAAGATCAAAGATTCTATATATCTGATTATTATAATATAAAAGGTAAATAATAATCCAAAAATCAAAGCTTCTACCTATACTATCTAAACAATCTATCTATATAAAATTAACACAATTAACTTAGTGATTCTTTATACGCCAAAATAATAATATAATTAAGAATTAAAAATTCATATAATTTTGACAAGCTAAAATACAACAAAAAAAAAAAAAAACTCAAATTTAGTAAAATTAGCACAATTCCAGTATAGTATGCGGGTGTTTTTTCTCGTATATATGAAAGAAATTTGAAAAATTGATCTTGCTAGGTTAAATCGAGATATCTGCAAATTATTTCAAATTCTTTAAGGGGCAATCATCGATCAATGTTTATATTCCCAAACATTGTATCATTTGTTTTTAAGTCTTTGTTAATACATTGACATGTTGTTACACATTAAATTCATTTTCCATCACCAAAAATATAAAAGACAAAAAGATGAAATTCCAACTCACATTTATTTTATATGCACTGAAATAATGTTACTTAATTATGCACCATATGTTTCTTATATTAGCTAACTTTTTGCCCTAAAGGCTCCAAATTGATCGATGCCAAGAGTGGTTGATATTGCATATTAGTATACCATTAACACTTGGCCCATATGGGCTGCGCAACAATTAGTGACGTAATACAAATGGCGCACGTATCTTATACTCGTTAAGCGGTGATAATTCCGACACGCGCACGATAACCTGACACGATTCTTTGAGAGAAATCCGAACATGAATACGAGAAATCTTAACACGAAAACGACCGACACGATGTCACCAATTTGACTTTTTTTAATTAAGTCGGGACTAGTGGTTGGAGGGGAGGAGATAAATTTCAAAAAAGCTGCGAGATACTGAGGGTTCGAACCTGGTTAACACCCTTATAAAGGGTTAGTGATACCACTGGCTGAGCTAGAAGCTAATGGTATGTCACCAATTTGACTAAAAATGATTATTTTTTATTTAATTGTTTTTTATATGTATTTTAAGTATAACTTGTAATGAACCCGAAACCAAACACGAACCCGACCTGATGACCTGAATTACTATCCCTAAATTACCCATCACTTAAGATATTGCATGTATTCTAATTTATGTTTATTCTTGTAATAAAGACACATTATCGATCGCTATATAATTAAAAAATTATATTCTACATGTAAATTGTTGGAAATTTTGGTTTTGATAAAGTGGTGTCGATCCGACTTTGACCAATTTTCCGGTGGCTAAATATTTAATTCGGAGGAATTAAATTATATATTATTAATCTACGTTCGAGTAGATGTTCGTAGTATTTTTATTTCTCAAAACCGAATTTTGGTGAGTGAGAAATTAATACACGAAGGTAGCCACATAAATGAGCATTATGTAAAGGGAGATGAAAAGGCTTATGCCTTATCCCACATGGAATACAAATTATAGTTTTTTTTTTTTTTTTTTTTTTTTTTTTTTTTTTTTGAGGCGTGATCCCCTACCTGTATATCAAATAATCAAAATGTCATACAATGTCAAGCCCGTCAAGGCGGGAGAGAATCAAAGAACAAATAACCTATCACTACGATATCTAGAAAAGACTATCATAGAGAGAAATGTAAAGAATAAAAGGAAAACCAATGATCTATGAAAATCGAAGTGGGATATCCCAATGGTCCATCCGAATGAGCGCAAGAAGGTGGTGAGAAGCCGTGCCCTCATGAACAATGTGATCGCCAAGGGCGGCTCCCCCAACTCGCTAGGTGATCGGTGGTCGATTCCCCTCTCGTGTATGTGAGAAATCGAATCTTTGAAGGTCCTCATCATGTTAGAATCTAATCGGTGTCTTGAACCGCCAAGAGCGAGGCCACGAAGTAATCGTGGTGACCACTTTGCATTGCGTCAACTCGATCCAAATCAAGAGAAAGCGCCGGGCATGCCGCGATCCCATTTCAGCTAGTAGCTCGGCATGAAAGCTGGCGCGCTGGAAGGAAGCGAAACGCCAACATAAGTCGCCCAAATGATCCCGAATCAATCCCCTCCGCCCCTATCGGTGTGCCTGGATCAACGAACCATCCGTGTTCGCCTTGATCCGAGGAGCCGAGGAGCTCGCCAAGTTACCATCCCGGCTCACGTGGAACCTGTGGTGGAGGGATTGATTCGGGATCTAGTTTATTTACTAGAAGGTGTTATTTGTTGTATAAACTATAACACAAGTGGATGATCACAAGTGGGCCACACGCGCGCGCCCGCGCCCGACTGGGCCTGGGCACGGGTGGGCTTGGGTCGGGGCGGCCCGACCCTATTGGGTCCAGGTCCACTAAAGTTTTGCCACTCGAAAACGGGCGGCCCAGTATTTGATGGATATTGAAGCAGCCCAATGAACGGGACATTGTAGGTGTCAGTTCGTGATTTGTTGGAGTTAGTAACTCCTACGGTAGTGATCATCCAAAAGAGCCACTACTTGTGCATTAAGGAGTAGTGGGGTGTAACACTGGGTCTTAGGCATTACAAGTGATTAATGCCCACTACCCAGTTTTTTCTCCCGCAAGTGGAATGGTTGGCTATTTATACATATTTGTGCATTGCGATTTGATACGAATTCTTACTCCATAAAAAAGTATACACTCATATATTCGCATTATTCTCGCACTAAGTCCAAAGCAACGATCTTGACACATTTCTAGTTCGCGGTGCTTCGTGTTAGTGGTGCTACTACTACGAGAAGACGTAAGCCGTTTTCTAGTTCGCAGTGTTACGTGTTAGTGGTGCTACTACCACGAAGGCGTAAGCCGTTTCATCTTTGGAAGCAATACGTCAAAGCGTGAGCACTAAAGGGATGTAATTGCTTTGGAAAGAGATTCATCTCGACTAAACCTGGAAGTTCTATTAACAAGTTGTAATAATTAGTTCATTTCTGTAATTTTTACATTTTTACGTAATTTGACATTGGAGGCATTCCCGATCTGTACAATTGTGGTCAACAATCGCAAAGCAATTATCGAACTTCACGATGGCAAGCTGAGAACCGATCGTCCCCTCTGCTCGGTGAGAAACCGAAAAATTCATGGGTTTCGACTTGAGAGGTGGCGGCAAAAATGCCGTTTTACGACTACTCCGAAAGTGCAGCGAAATATCGACCGAGGATGCTCTGTTGTTCTTTGAAAATGAAACGAATCTTTGAAAAACGCTGCGTTTGATGCATGGGGCGGTGATTTCTGTGCGTAATTATGTCCTAAACGGACTTAGTGATGCACTTTCTGATGTGTATTATTTGTGAAATCCTCCAAAGAATTGTGGGATTCTTTGGAGAAGAAGTACAAAACCGAGGATCTTTGGCACAAAGAAATTTGTTGTCGGTAAGTTCTTGGATTTTGTGATGGTTGATTCTAAAACCGTGATGGAACAAGTTGAAGTTCCAGTTGATCCTATATGAAATTTCTGCCGAGGGAATGGCTTTTCCGGGAAGCATTCCAAGTGGCCGCCTTGATTGAGAAATTGCCCCCAAGTTGGAGGGATTTCAAGAATTATCTCAAACATAAGCGAAAGGAGATGGGACTAGAGGATCGATTGTCAAACTCGAGAATTGGGAAGACAATAGGAGGATTGACTCTAAGTCAAGCTTGTCCCCATGGAGTCAAAAGCCAACTTGATGGAGCGCGGCTCGTCAAGTAACTCGAAGAAAAGGCCTAACGATAAAGAAACCGCAATGATTTGGAAAATTCGGGGAGCTTGCTACAAGTAACAGCAAACCAAACCATATGACAAAATTTGCCATCACCCAAAGAAAAAGAAAACCAAACCACATCCAATGCCAATGTGGTTGAAGAAAGGAGTGACGAGAAGTTGACATGTCGGCGGTGGTGTTTGAAGCCGATTTGGTGGATAACCCGAAAAAGAATGGTTTGTGGATCTCGGTGCCACTTGCCATGTCGTTACGATAAGGATGCATTCTCTTCTTACATCCCATCGGCCAGGAAGGAAGCTCCATATGGGGAATCACGCCTCTTCGATGTTCGGGCGTTGGAACGATGGTGCTAAAGCTTACTTCGGGAAATGAGTTGAAGTGAAGGATGTCTTTGCATGTCCCGGACATCCGCAAAAATCTGGTTTCGGGTTATTTTTGGTCAACCATGGGTTTAGACTAGTTTTAGTCACGAAAAGTTTGTACTTAGCAAATTTGGACAGTTCCTTGGTAGGGGCTATCTAGACAAAAGACATTCAAAATGAATGTAATATTTGTACGCCGTTTTGGCGAGAATATGAATAAGAATGGATCTTACGTGTATATTCTTGAGTGCTCTAATTTATGGCATATTAGATTAGGACTTGGACTTTCTCAATCCAGGTAACTCTTCCTCCATTACTTCTTGTTAACATGTAAATCAATGCTATAAAAAGATTGGTAAATTTAAAATTGATTAATTTACGAAGTAAACTCACAAAGAAAATGTGAAGTTTGTGTTGAAGCTAAAATGGCTAAATTACCGTTTCATTCGATTGAAAGGAGCACTTCACCTTTAGAGTTGATACTGTTTGATGTGTGTGATCTAAAATTTGTGCAAACTAAAGGTGGTAAAAAATATTTCATCACATTTATTGATGATTGCACAAGATTTTGCTACTTATACTTGTTAAGAAGCAAGGTGAAGCATTTGAGGCTTTTAAGAATTATAAAAATGAAGTTGAAAATCAACTGGCGGTCATGATTAAAATAATTTGGAGTGATAGAGGTGGCGAATATGTTGCACGATTTGAAGAACTATGTACCCGATCGGGCATAATTCATCAAACAACAAACACCATATTCACCACGCTAACGGTGTTCTTTGACGCAAAAACCGGACTCTAAAAGAGATGATGAATGCCATGTTGATAAGTTAGGATTACCCGAGAATATGTGGGGGAAGTTGTTTTAATGACCAACCACATATTGAATAAAATACCACTTAAAGGGAAAGATAAGACACCTTACGAATTGTGGAAAAATCGTAAGCCTCTTATAAATACCTTAAAGTGTGGGGGTGTTTGGCTAAGGTAGCAATACGAACCAAAACAAGTTAAAATTGGACCAAGAGAGTTGATTGTGTCTTTGTGGGATATGCATACCAAAGTAGTGCATATAGGTTTATGATACATAAGTCGGAAAATTGGAAACGATGAAGGTACCATAATCGAATCAAGGAATGTTGTATTCTTTGAGGATGTCTACCCTTGTAGAGAAAAATTAGAAGTGAGTACTAATAAAAGAACTCACTTAAAGCGCAAGTGGTTCAACACCAATTAGTGAAGAATCGAGACGCGATAAGAGGTCTAAGACGGCTAAGTCTTTTGGGCGATTACATAACATTTATGTTAGATGGTGAGCCAAACTCGATTAAAGAGGCTCTAAGTAGTCCGGATGCTCCGCTCGGCAATAAGCTATCAATAGTGAAATCGAGTCCATTGCGAGAACCATACTTGGGAGTTGGTTGATCTTCCGCTGGTCATCATAAACCTTTAGGATGTAAATGGATCCTAAAGAAGAAGTATAAAGCGAGATGGAACTATTGATAAGTATAAAGCACGGCTTGTAGCCAAAGGTTTTAAACAAAAAGAAGGGTATGATTTCTTTGATACCTATTCTCGATGAACGAGGATTGCGTCTATTCGGGTGCTTCTTGCGATTTGCTTTGCACAATCTAGAGATTCATCGAGATGGATGTCAAGACGGCGTTTACGAATGGAGAGATAGATCTTTGAAATATACATGGAACAACCTGAAGGGTTTGTTGCACCCGATCAAGAAAAGAAGGTGTGCAAGTTAATAAGATCCTTCATGCGGATTTGAAACAAGCTCCAAAACAATGGCATCTTAAGTTTGACAATACGATGTTGTCAAATGGATTTAAAATCAACGAGTGTGATAAATGTGTATATGTCAAAGGGACATGAGAAACATTTGTCATAGTTTGTCTATACGTAGACGATTTGTTAATCATGGGCGTAGTCATGATACTATCATGGAGACTAAAAAATGTTAAAGAGAAACTTTGACATGAAGGATATGGGGACTGCGATGTAATCCTTGGGATAAAAATCGGTAGAACTCGATGGAATTATCTTGTCACAATCCCACTATGTGGAGAAAGTGCTCAAGGAATTCAATGCTTTTGATGATTCACCGTCAAAGACCCCCATTGATTTAAGTATAAATCTGGTTGCTAATAAAGCAAAACCAGTGGCTCGGATGGAATACTCACGTATAATAGGCGATCGATGTACATCACAAATTGTACACGTCCGACTTGCCCTACCTAGTAAATATGTTGAGTAGGTTCACGAGCAATCAAGCCATGAGCATTGGAAAGCGTTAACAGGGTGTTAAAATACTTGAAGTATACCTTGGATTATGGACTATACTACTCAAGATATCCAACTTGTACTTGAAGGATATAGTGATCTTTAGTTGGATTTGATTTGAAAGATTCTTATTTACCTAGTGGATACATATTCACCATTGGAGGTGGTGCGGTATCGTGGAAGTCCACGAAGAAAACGTGTATAGCCCGGTCCACCATGGAATCGAGTTTATAGCTTTGGATAAAGCTAGTGAAGAAGTAGAGTGACTTGAAACTTTACGGAAGATATTCCATGTTGGAGGAAGCTTGTGCCTTCCGTGATGATTCATTTGATGACAGCCAAGCGGCTATAGGAAGGGCACAGATCAATATGTATAACGGTAAGTCTAGACATATTCGTCGGAGACACAATACCGTTAGACAATTGATCTCAAATGGTGTGATGTCAATTGACTACGTAAAGTCAAAAGACAATTTGGCAGATCCTTTGACAAAAGGACTGAATCGAGATCAATTGGGTAAATTGCTAGAGGGAATGGGCTTGAAGTTCACAAAGTAAAAATAACTATCATAGTGGTAACCCAACCATGAATCTTGGAGATCCCAAGAACTTGGTTCAATGGGAAAACTAAACTATGAAGGTTATGTTGTAACACTTGGAAACAATGTTATAACCCATCCCTAGAAAGCAAAACCAAGTGTTGAAACACCTGCAAAGTTGTGGTGAGGCTAAGTCATTTGACTTTTAATGATTCCTACACCTCGTTGAGGTTGAGTATGGCAGGATACTCGGATAGGAGATCACCTATATAAGTGAGAAGTGCGGGCCGCTTCAAAGTAACACTTATGAATCCAAAGTGGTGTCCATGGCGAAAAGCGGACACAAAACGTGAGAACAAAAGGTGTTGAGACCTTATTGTGTTATATGTTGACTCGGTATACACCGTGGAGGAATAGTTCAAGGCATTGCGTCCACTAAGCCGCCAGTGTACCCGATGGTATTGACTACGGAAGGTTCAAAGCCATAAGCTACCTTTCCGAATGCAATATTATCTCTTGAGGACTGGTTTGCGTGTCTGCATTCATGCATACATTAGTTTCCACTCATGTGGGGGATTGTTGGAAATTTTGGTTTTGATAAAGTGGGTGTCGACCCGACTTTGACCAATTTTTCGGTGGCTAAATATTTAATTCTGGAGGAATTAAATTATATATTATTAATCTACGTTCCGAGTAGATGTTCGTAGTATTTTTATTTCTCAAACCGAATTTTGGTGAGTGAGAAATTAATACACGAAGGTAGCCACATAAATGGGCATTATGTAAAGATTATGTAAAGGGAGATGAAAGGCTTATGCCTTATCCCACATGGAATACAAATCATAGTTTATCCTAGTTTATTTACTAGAAGGTGTTATTTGTTGTATAAACTATAACACAAGTGGATGATCACAAAGGGGTCACACGCGCGCGCGCCGCTCCGCCCGGCCCGGCCTCGGCCTGGGGGCGGGGCTTGGGCATGGGCATGGGGCCCAGGCTTGGCGGGCGGCCGGCCAGTGGGTCCAGGTCCACTAAAGTTTTGCCACTCGAAAATGGGCTTGGTCAGTTCGGAGTGATGGGCTATTGAAGCCCGATGAATCTAACGGGACATTGTAGGTGTCCGGATTCGTGATTGTTGGAGTTAGTAACTCTACGGTAGTGATCATCTCGAAAAGAGCCCACTACTTGTCATTAAGGAGTAGTGGGGTGTAACACCTTGGTCGCTACAAGTGATTAATGCCCACTACCCGATTTTTTTTCCCCGCAGGTGGAATGGTTGGCTATTTATACATGTTTGTGCATTGCGATTTGATACTGAGAATTCTTACTCCATAAAAAAGCATACACTCATATATTACGCATTCTCGCACTAAGTCCAAGAACTTGATCTTGACACATTTCTAGTTAGCGAGTCTTACGTGTTAGTGGTCTTTACTACCTGACGTAAGCGTAAGCCGTTTTCTAGTTCGCAGTGCTTACGTGTTAGTGGTGCTACTACCACGAGAAGGCGTAAGCCGTTTCATCTTTGGAAGCAATACGTCAAACCGTGAGCACTAGCCGTGACGTAATTGCTTTGCGGGAAGAGATTCATCTCGACTCGGCTACGGAAGTTCTATTAACAAGTTGTAATAGTTAGTTCATTTTCTGTAATTTTACATTTACGTAATTTGCCATGCGGAGGCATTCCCGATCCTGTACAATTGTGGTCAACATAAAATATATATGTAATAAGTAATACAAGATATTGTGAATTATTTTTGAAGTGGCCCATGTGATAAAGTTATTCTATCATCCTTTTGCCACATGGTTGTAAGTTGTAAAGTCATAAAAGATCAGTAAATCTTGAATGAACAACTCTAAACCATGTGAAAACCAAGTTGGCCATCTTTACTACCTTGAGGATTAAAAATCACAGGCTCCATGATGGGAAGAGCCTATATAAAGAGCATTAAGTTAGGTCCCTAAAATCATCTTTCTCATCTTGCGATACACCATCAATACGAGAGATAGAGGAGATTTTAGAAGTCCCTAACGAGAAGAAAAACTTCAAGAAGCACTCAATCTCTAGATTTTCAAATTCAAATATATCAATGGTGGAGGTAATCTTTATCCAATTAACTTCCGCATTATGATCTTATGTATAATTATCGATTTGAATATATAGTAGATCATGCCTAAATAAATATCTAACAGTTGGTATCAGAGCCTACGTACCTCTGTCTTGTTAAGTATGGCCATCCATATTCTTTAGATGTTTGAGAGTTTACTGGTACATTTGACTAATTGCATAAATCAAGGAACATGTTTGTAGACAAAACATTAATTTAATGCAAGTCCCAAGAAAGTTTCTTGCTTTTTTTTTTATGAAATGAAATGCTTTTCATGACAGCATGCTAATGTTGTCTGCAAAGTTAGGAATGGGAGTGATTTCAAAATTTTGATTAATTAATAAAATATTATTGTTTAATCAAGTTAATGTTGGAAGCTAACATTAATCTGGGCTTTAAAATAAGTTTTAGTATAAAAGTTAGTTTGTATGAATGTAACATTTCATCTCCAACAAATTTTGAGAAATGCCGACATACTAATGAAATTATTAGACTTTGGTTTATTTTAAAAAAAATCTTATGAATACTATGTTGATCTGGAAAATTTATATGCTAAAATTATTTAATGTATGAATATTTTATTGAACATATGAATTTTGAATTGGCACATAAATTTATAATTATTGTTCATATACCTGATTAATATTGCTTATGATAATAAAATATCAAGTGATCTATGTAATTTTGAATAATTAGAGATTAGCCACAACATCTTTATTTATGAAAAATTATATATCAAGTATTCAAGATCACATATGGAAAATGACATTAATTGTAATTAATCACATTTAATATAATAGATTTTATCCCACAAGAAATTTTATTATATTTGTGTGATTAATTAGGATACAATATCAAATTTTACTTCTTAATTTACCCACAAGGATTAAGAAAAAGGAACATAATTTGATAGTTCTATCATAAAGATAATGAATCTAATATAATTAGAACTTTTGCCAACATACAAGTTTTATGTCAATTGATTCATATTTTATACGCTTCAAGCTAATATAAATGTGTATGGTTAAATGCGGCTAAGCCTTTGTAAGTTTCTCGATATTAAATGTGACATTCCCGAATTAAGAGAGGACAATTATAAAGTTTGGAGGAGAAAATTCTTCTTCAATTAGGGTGGATGTACATTGATTATGCTATAAGAAAAGACGAACCAACTATAAATGAGACCAGCAATTCAGATGAAAGGGCTCTTTATGAACGATGGGGCGGTTTAATCGCCTCAGTGTGATGTTCATAAAAACCAAAATATCTGCTTTGGTATTCGTGGTTCTGTTGATCAGTATGATAATGTCAAAGCATTGTTGAAGGCTATTGATGAACAATTTACTACTTCAGACAAGGCACTTGCTAGTACTCTAATAATGAAATTCTCATCCTTAAGGCTCACCAGTGTGAGAGGTGTGCGTGAGCACATCATGCAGACGAGGGATATTACAGCTCAACTAAAGACTCTTGAGGTTGAAATGTCTGAATCTTTCCTTGTACACTATATACTAAACACTCTTCCACAACAATATGGACCCTTCAAAATTTCTTACAATACACATAAAGATAAATGGTCAATTAATGAACTTATGACCATGTGTGTTCAAGAAGAAGGTAGGTTGGCTATGGAAAAAGGAGAGAGTGCATTGTTGGTGACAAATGACAGGAACAAAGGAAAGAATCAGAATCAAGCCAATACGAAGGGGAAAGGAAAAATACCACCCCATGGTGAAATAAAAAAGGAACAAAAATGCTTCATCTGTAAAAAGAAGGGACACATGAAGAAAGATTGCACTGAATTCAATAAATCGCTTGAAAAGAAAGGTAATTTATCTCATTAGTCTGTTATGAATCTAATATGTTAATGTTAATTATAATACATGGTGGATTGATTCTGGTTCTACAATCCATGTTTCAAATACCTTACAGGGTATGAGAAACCTAAGGAAGCCGGTGGGAAGTGAACAAAACATCTTATCCGGAAACAAGATGAGTTCACATGTGGAGGCTATTGGGACATGCACTTTAAATTTAAGTAATGGTTATGTTTTAGACTTGGAAAAGACCTTTTATGTTCCAAATTTTTCTAGAAATTTGATTTGATTTCAAGACTTGTATAGTTGGGATATTCCTTTAACTTTTTAAATTAATTTCGAGTTTGTTTTATTATTATGAACTTGTTGGAAATGGTACATTATCGGATGGTCTTTTCTCTATTAATCTACAATATAATGATCATAATGTTATGTATGTTCACACTTGTGTTAAAAGATGTATTATGAACGAAGATTCTTCTAGTTTGTGGCATCGGAGGTTATGTCATATCTCCATAGATAGAATTAAAAGATTAGTAAATGACGGAGTACTTAATACTTTGAACTTTATCGATTTTGATACTTGTGTGGGTATTAAAGGAAAACAGGACCAACAAGTCAAAGAAAGGTGCCAAAAGAAGTTCACACTTATTAGAAATCATACATTCGATATATGCGGTCAGGATATGGACTCATATGGTCCAAAATACTTTATCTCTCTTTTATTGATGATTATTCACGATATATGTATCTCTACTTGCTTCATAATAAAGACGAAGCATTAGATGCCTTTAAGACATTTAAAAGTAAGTAGAGAAACAATGTGGTAAGCAAATAAAAATCATGAGAACCGATAGAGATGGAGAATATTATGGTAGATACACCGAGAATGGACAAGCACTGGTCCATTTGCAAAGTTTCTTCAAGAGCATGTGATTGTTCCCAATACACCATGCCTGGTTCTCCAAACCAAATGGTGTAGCTGAAAGAAGAAACCGAACATTATTGGATATGGTGCGTAGTATGTTAAGTAGCTCAAAACTACCCAAATCCTTATGGATCAAGCTCTTAAAACGGCTTTGTATATATTAAATCGGGTTCCAACTAAAATTTTGTTCCAAAAACACCTTTTGAATTATGGAAAGGTTGGAAACCGAGTTTGCGACATATACGCGTTTGGGGTTGTCCGTCTGAAGTAAGAGTTTATAATCCACAAGAGAAAAAGCTAGATCCAAGGACCATTAGTGGGCATTTTGTTGGATATGCCGAAAGGTCTAAAGGATATAGATTTTACTGTCCATCCCATAACATTAGATTTGTGGAATCAAGAAATGCAAAATTTCTTGAAAATGACTTGATTAGTGGGAGTGATCAATTACAAAGATCAAACTTTGAAAATGACCTACCTTCCACATCAAATGAGAAATTGGGTGTCATTTATTACACTCCTCAAGTTCAACCGAGTGTTGTACAACCAATTATTGAAGTTCCACAAATTGTTGATAATCCAGTAGAACCAATTGTTCAAATACCAGATAATATTGAACAACCAGTTGAACAACATAATGTTGAACCAACATTAAGAAGGTCTACTAGAGTAAGAAAATCAGCAATCTCTGATGATTATATTGTGTATCTGCAAGAATTGGACTATAACATTGGAGCTGAAAATGACCCTGAAACGTTTTCACAAGCTATGAATTGTAAAAAATCAAATTCTATGGCATCTAATGGAGTATATGATCTTGTTGAGTTACCCAATGGTGCAAAGGCCATAGGGTGTAAATGGGTCTTTAAAACAAAGAAAAATTCATTGGGTAACATCGACAGATATAAAGCAAGACTCGTTGCTAAAGGATTTACTCAAATGGAAGGAATCGATTACAAAGAAACCTTTTCTCCTGTATCTAAAAAAGATTCTTTTCGTATTATTATGGCATTAGTTGCACATTTTGACTTAGAATTGCAACAAATGGATGTGAAAACGGCTTTTCTCAATGGTGATCTAGAGGAAGATGTATATATGAAACAACCAGAAGGTTTCTCCTCTAATAAAGGTGAGCAACTGGTATGCAAGCTTAAGAAATCTATATATGGATTGAAACAAGCCTCCCGACAATGGTATTTCAAATTTCATGATATTATCTCTTCATTCTACGTCTCCGAGCTTCATGTATATACCAAAAGGTTAGTGGGAGTAAAATTCGTTTTCTTATTCTATATGTAGATGATATTTTACTTGCAGCAAATGACAAGGGATTGCTACATGAGGTGAAACAATTCCTCTCTAAAAATTTTGATATGAAAGATATGGGTGAAGCATCTTATGTCATTGGCATAAAAATCAATAGAGACAGGCTTAGAGGCATTTTAGGCCTGTCACAAGAAACCTATATTAACAAAGTTTTAGAGAGATTTCGGATGAAAGATTGTTCACCGAGTATAGCTCCCATTGTGAAGGGCGATAAATTCAATTTAGCACAATGTCCCAAAAATGATCTTGAAAAGGAACAAATGAAGAATATTCCATATCTTCACATTTGGAAGTCTAATGTATGCTCAATCAGACAAGACCGACATTGCATTTCTTTGTTGGAATATTAGGAAGATATCGAGTAATCCAGGAATTGACCTTTGGAAAGCTGCAAAGAAGGTAATGAGATACCTTCAAGGAACAAAAGATTACATGCTTATGTATCGTTTAACCGATAATTTGGAAGTCTCAGCTACTATGATTCGGACTTTGCGGTTGTGTTGATTCACGAAAATCAACATCCGGGTATATTTTTATATTTGTCGGTGGAGCCGTATCTTGGAGAAGCACAAAGCAAACTTTAATTGCTACTTCCACAATGGAAGTCGAGTTCGTATCTTGCTTTGAGGCAACTTCGCACGATGCGGTGTATGGCTAAAGAGTTTTATTTACGGGCTTAGAATTGTTGATTCCATTTCCAGGCCATTAATAATATATTGTGACAATTCAGCTCTTTTTGTTTGTATTCATGGCTAAAAATAACAAAAGTGGCAGTCGAATCAAACATATCGACATAAAGTATTTAGCCATAAGAGAACGTGTTAAAGATAAAACAGTGGTTATTGAACACATTAATACTGAATTGATGATTGCTGATCCTTTGACAAAAGGCATGCCACCATACAAGTTCAAGGATCATGTAGAACGTATGGGACTTGGTTCTTCATTATGATTTCGTAAGAATCATTGTTGTAAAACTCTATTTCAGTAATGATAATTCTCATATTTCAGTTGTGTACACATTCATTTGAGAATATCGTCAAGAAAGGACCTAGAATGAACACAAACTAGCTTGTTCATTAAGTTTTATTGGCTCGTGTTAAGAAACAAAAATACATTGTGATACAGAGAAGATAATACTCAAATTTTAGAGAACCTATCACTATGATTCATGTATTTTATTTCTTATCTTCGATTTATGATAGAACATATGGGCCAAGTGGGAGAATGTGAATTATTTTCAGAAGTGGCCCATGTGATAAAGTTATTCTATGATCCTTTTACCACATGGTTGTAAATTGTAAAGTCATAAAAGACTGTAAAGCTTGAATGAACAACTCTAAACCATGTGAAAACCAAGCTGGCCATCTTCTACCTTGAGGATTAAAAATCACAGGCTCCATGATGGGAAGAGCCTATATAAAGAGCATTAAGTTAGGTCCCTAAAATCATCTTTCCCATCGATACACCATCAATATAGAGATAGAGGAGATTTTAGAAGTCCCTAATGAAGAAGAACTTCAAGAAGCGTACTCGATCTCTAGATTTTGATTCAACTATATCAATGGCCGGAGGTAATATTTATCCAATTAATTTCCGCATTATGATCTTATGTATAATTATCGATTTGAATACATAGTAGACCATGCCTAAATAAATATCTAACAAATATAACATAAAATTAAGCTCCCACCTAATGTACCTCTTGAATACATAATTTATGAAATAAAGTGTCACTTCATAATTTCCTCTCATTTTATATCTTAATAGAGTATGTTATGTGCATCTCCTACTAGGAGACTCCTAGTAATTACTCCCTTCTATTCACAATAAGTGTCTTTTTGGCATATGAATTTTTTTTTTCAAAAAGAATGTCTTTCTCACATTTCAAGGTTGGTGAGGAAAAAATTTCCCAAATTACCCTTAAAGATATTATTTTCCAACTAACACTAATATCTAAATTTTTTTGTTCCAAAGTGACATTTATTATTAATTAAGGGTATATTTGGTATTTTAATGCAATTCTTAATATGTGTGTTTTTTCCTAAAAAGACACTTATTTTGAATAGGAGGGAGTATTATTTTTTGCATATTCTGTCTAGACATAAAAACTTGTAACTTTTTTGTCTATGGATCGAATTAGCACATGAAAGTAATAACTCATTTATGCTTTCGTAATCAATGGTTGTTCTAAAATTATTTTCGTGTACGAAATTAAATCATACGTCCTAATTAATGATTGTGCAAGTATTCTCGTTCCTCTCTCTTCATTTTCTCTCTCAAACCCTATCCGCTTTTATTCTTTCATCTTCTTCCTCCTTTTCTTCCCCATCCTTCATAGGAGAATGGGGGAAATAATTTTCAATACTTTTAGTAATTAATTTCAATAAATTTGTCCCCAATAGGTGGCTCTTTTCTTTTCAGTACATAAGTCTGTCCCATTTGGGGAATTTTGTGTTCAGAAGATTCAGATGAGCCATTATCTGACGATATGCGACAAAAGCGAGATCAAGTTCTTTGGTACATGTTTTGTCAGTGCCTTCATTGTGAAGTTAAATTTATGGATCAATTAGATTTGTTTAGGTTTAAACTTTTTGTTTTAGATTTGTATAGGTCTGTGATCTGTAGGGTTTGCAATTGTTTTTCTTTTTTTATTTGATGTTTAATCAGTTATAAGTTTGTTTCTTTTGATAAACGAATGAAGTTCATTTTGATTTTTTAAAAAAGAATTTAAATCATACGTCCTTTCTTACTCTGTAGAAATCCAATTAGTCCAAGGTAAGATTTTGGTTTTCATTGTCAATCAGAGAATTCATCGTGGTTCTTTTTTTTTTTTTTTGTGATAAAAGAATTCGTCGTTTGAGTAAACGTGTTCATAATAGTTTCTTCAACAGTACTAAAAAAAATTAGTCGGACTAATAATTAAAAAAAAAACATTTTACTTTTTTATTTTTCGTAACGTTACAGGGTGTAGTAATAGGGAATCATAAGTTATAGGACCAATACTTGTTAATCTGTCGTTGTGATAATTGACAAGGGCACATCAAAAAATTAAAACAAGATAAATAAACCAATAAATCAAGAGGCGACATCTTTTATTTTAAATGTTAAATTCCATACCATCGTGTATATTGATATATCACAATAAAAAATAAATATCATATAAAAGAAAATCCAATTTGCTAAATCAAATACTAGATGTCCTATCTAGGCCTTATCTTATATGTTATGAGTTATCCAAAATTTGGTAAATGTCTAAAACGATGGGAAAAAATTACCCCACAAGGGCCACAAAATGCTTTAAGAAGCCATCAGTGCAAAGCAATAAAATGAAAATTGGAAGCAATCAATATCACCGGTTGAAACGAAAACGGATTATACAAGTCAAAATTAGTGGATAACGTTAATATGCACGAATCTTCTGGCAATTATCCTTTCAAACTTTGTGTTTTTTTTTTCCCATGTTTTAATCATTAAGTCTTGTTTAGATCCTTGGATCAAATAAATTTGACTGACAGGTACTCCAAATTAAAATCAACCCATCTACCCAATTCGTTAGGCACGTGAATCTGTAACAAAAAACTCCTAGCGTGCCCTGATAGTGGATATGCCAACCCAATAATTACTTGTTATTTGTTAATTCAAAATTTTAATGTTTTTTTCATGTGGTGTTGCCGCTGTCAACCATCCTAATTGCAATAAGATAATTACATAATTTGGATTCTGGATTTTCTATTCCAAATTAATCGTGTATTCATATTATATTTCAATATATACCACGAGCTTATAGCTCAAATGGTATCACTCATCTTTATAAAGATGTTGACCTTGGTTTGAACCATGTATCTTTCAATTTCTTTGAAATTTATCCTATCATCTCTAACCACCATTCCCAACTTATTAAAAAAATATTTTTTTCAATACACGTGACCATGTTATTGCTATGTGTATAAGATATGTTGTTATTGTATACATGAGATTATATGATGTATTAAAACAAAAAATGAAACGCAATAAGAAAGATGAAATCCGAATTGATTAATTTGAGCTGTTGGGCTCCAATTTCTATACTAATCATGTAATTATAAGTTATAACAATTCTTTACGCACGTGAAATTAGTAACAAAAACTCCTTACGTGCCCTAATTATGTACCAACCGAATAATTACTTGTTAATTCAAATTTTAAATGTTTTTTCCTGTGGTGTCGCTCTGCCAACCATCCTTATTGCAATAAGATATGCGATAATTAAATCTTAAACCGGATTAATTAAGAGCTGTAAGGCTGCAACTTCTATACTAATCATATGATTATACGAATTAACAAATTAACCATCTCCACTTGGTTGTAAAAAATATAAATACAGATCATGAAATCATAAGATTTTTAGTGGAAAAAAAAAGAAACAATACTTACAATTAGCAGCCCTATTGTCCAAATTTGAATATTAATTACCACTTGGGACCAAAAAGCAATATAGAGCTGACATGAGTATTTTGATAATTTATTGTTTTGTTCAATTTTTAAGCCTTGTTAGTGGTTTAGGTGTGTATATATACCCCATATCATTCATTACCCAAATGCAAAACCCCAACCGAAAACAAAGTGATTAACTTTTAAAAATAATTGTAATCAAAAGTTAATCACTAGCTAGGGCAAAGAAAATATGCCTTCCCTCAAAAGCATCAACAAGATAGCTTATCCATACCATTCTCCTCCACCACCGTCACCGTCGCCGCCACCACCCCCTCCCCCTCCTCCTCCTCCTCCTCCTCCGCCATGTAGTCCTCCACCTCCTCCACCATGTAACCCTCCACCGCCGCCTCCACCGCCACCTCCTCCACCGCACTGCCACGACAAAAAACATTGTGGTCACTATAAACCACCCGGCGGTGGTTCTCAACCACCTTCACTACCGCCGGCGCCACCACAAACACCATCATATCCACCAAAAACCCCACCAGGCGGCCCGGCTAAGCCGCCAAAACCCTCCCCAGGCGGCCCAGCCGCACCGCCCAAAACACCACCAGGTGGCCCGGCTAAGCCGCCAAAAACACCGCCAGGTGGCCCGGCCGCGCCACCCAAATCGCCTCCAGGTGGCCCAGCCTCGCCACCAAAAACACCGCCAGGCGGCCCAACTGCGCCGCCAAAAGCGCCGTATTACCCACCAGGTGGGCCCGCAAAGCCACCAAAACCATCAACACCATCTTACCCGCCGTATTTCCCACAACCGCCATCAACGCAGCCAGGTTCTCCCGGATATCCACACTACCCTCCAATAGCCCCATCGCCATATTTCCCACCATCCCCCAACGGCCTCACCCCATTCTCACCGCCGTCCGACACCACCCTCGTCCCACCTCCGCCGCGCGGCGGCGGCGGCGGCAACGACACCACCATCATCGCCGTGTGCGTTTCGCTGGGCGGGTTGTTCTTCCTCGCATTCCTGGCGGTTGGACTCTTTTGCTTAGCCAAGAAAAAGAAGAAACCTATTATGGTTCCGGCGGCAGCCTGGCTGAGCCTTGTGAACCTGAAGAACCAGCCCCCGCACCTTACGGAGGCGGCGGCGCCGCCGGAGGAGGACATGGTTATGGAGGCGGAGAGATCAGCGGAACAGGCGGCGGGATGCACGGTGGTCCACACTCTCATGGCTAGTAGCAAATCAATGTCTGCTTAAACGACAAATTAAGTGTACAAGTGTGAATGTGTGTTTTTTTGTAATTTAATTTGTTTGGGTAATTTAATTAGTTTTTTGGGATGGTGGTATAAGACACTTAGATTATTTTATTTGTTTTGCGAAATAAAGAATTTAATTTTATTTGTGTAGTTGGAATTTTTATTAATAAAAGGTGGAAGGTGAGTTGTTAATGTTGTCTACTCAAAGTCTGATAATGCATGTCTTATATATGACTATCTTCAGTGTAACTACTGTCCACTCTTGTTTATAAAATATAAACTGAGAGTTGATGAAGTTTGACCGTTGACTTTGTGATTTCACATGCATTTATAACCACCACTGTTATGGACGTATTATGAATTTTTATTGAACTAGTACTGGATCTATATATAAATATATTTACTTTAGGGGAAAAATAAACAAAACAAAAATTCTATATGATAATTTCACAATATATATTAGGAAAATGGGAGTTGAATCTATAGCCTTAGACTTTAGAGCAAAAATTTGCTCCAATAATGCGCTAAAATTAAATCTGCTCTATTTTGCAAAGTGAACCGTTTCATGCCATAAATAGTACATTTGTCTCAACAAATTTCTTTTTTTCTTTTATTTTAAATTAATAATTTTAGTGCATTAAAATATATATGTAATAGAATTTAATGACAGTTCGAGATAGGAGTACAGATTTTGCACTTTTTAGTGCAAAATATGCACCAAAATGGTAAAAACTAACTGTTGAAGATGGTCTAATGTTTCTATAAAGCATTAGTTCCCATACTTTGAAAAAGGACTCAGAAATTATTTTTTCATTGTTAACTAAAATAAGTTTTGGATGGAAAAAAAAATATTTGTGCTGATAAGTCGCAAAGTGATGGACGAAACTTATGGGAAAAAAGATAATCAGCTTTTTTTCAACTTTGACAGCTATTCACCTTTTTAAAAGCATGGATGGTGCCAAATTGTAACACTCCATAAATTGTGGGATTAAAAATATATATTTCATTGATTAATATATGTAAGTTGTAATGGAAATGAATTGTAAATATATGGGCAGGTAAGCAATCATATGGGTGAAATCATATATTAATTCATTTTTCCAAAGGTAACTAATTAACCATTGTCATCACATGCATGCAAGACCAAGATACATTTTTTCTAAAGTTAATTTCTCTTGGGGGCCATGTGGATCGGCTGCTGGTCTATTGACTTTTCTCTTACACTGAAATTTGGTGAGCAAGTAATGCTGCATTACGTACAAATAACTAAAGAAAAGAAGGGGGAAAAAGAAAAAAATATATATATATATATAATAGCATAAGTTTGGTGAAATATTTTCGCGTCTAAATGGTAAAAAAAGAATATATATATATATATATAATAGCATAAGTTTGGTGAAATATTTTCGCGTCTAAATGGTACTAATTTTTATCTATAATCTCTTATCAATGTGCTCATATTTTTGGCATCTACATCTGTCTATAATTATTTTTATTAGTTTTTTTCCTTATTAATATGCTCATATTCTTGAGATCTAATTTATAAATTACCTATATATAGATTGGACTACTTTAAGATTAATTATTGCTGTTAGTTTATATATTTTTGGCATATAATTTATAAAATAAATATATATAGTGATTTTGAGCAATCAAATATTTGTTAGCATTTTGCATTTTGTAAGTCTTTGAATAAAATATCATTAATTAACAGTTTTTTAAATTTGATAAATTCGTAATGATTTGATTTTTAACATAATTAATTTAGATTTAATAAATTTCTAAACGTGATTTTTGCTTTAATAATATATATATATATATATTTTCACAATTTCCAAAATTAAGGTGGGTGGAAAATTATTTTTCCAACTTTTTAGGTGTTTTGATTAAATGCATGTAGAAACTTTAATCATGAGCCTTGAGATATATATAATTATGTATTGCATGTCAATTTTATATATCAAATCATGAAAATTCTCAAAAGTTGCTCAAAATTACTATTTATTGAATTTTAGGTGCATGCATGTACACTTTAATGCTTTAATTGATGAATTCTTGTATGTATTGGCCATGCATGTGTATGATATTTAAAATCTATGTTTTGGATGCCTTATAACCTGGAAAAGTCGAGCATAATTGATTAAATTTCAATTTTGGACTTAAAATTGCAAAAATGGAAAGTTGGTGGACTAAATTGCAAGAAAATAAAAGTTAAAGGACCCCTCTGCAAATTTTGAATTTTGGGACTGTACTCAGGTTCAAAAATGACTTTTGGACATTTTAATAAAGTTTTAAGAGTTTTAAGTTAAATAAAATCAACCTTTAAAAGCCCAAGGACTAGATTGTAAAATTTTGAAAGTTTAAGGGCTACTTTGCAATTTTTAAAACTGTACCAGACCTAAACTTTATAATTTGAAATTTTCACTTTTAAGTTACTGGGAATGACACATTTTAAAAGTATTCCAAAAATTCAAGTGGTTAGGGCTTGGAAAACAATTTTACTAAAATTGAGGGACTAATGTGAAAAATATTAAACTTGAGGACCCAAATGAAATTTCCGGGACTTATGCAGCCCATGCACCTGGAAATACTAACTTAACTATAACTTAATTATATTTTGGACCCAAGGTTCAAATTTCATAACAATTGGACCCTAAAAGCCTTAAAGGCAATTATTTTAAAATGGGACAAAAATGATATTTTCAAAAGTTGAAGGACCTACACATATTGCTTTTAAAAACTGCTTTTGTCCCAATATCCTACCAACCTTAGTGACATTTTCCAACTGGAATCACATTAAAAGCCCTTCCTATTTGTGAGTTCCGAATTTTTAAACTTAAGGTCCGAATTGACAATTTTTACAAATTTGGGGCCAATGTGAGATTTTTATAAAAAATCGACCATAAAAATTTAAAAACCTGAATCTCTGGACAATTTGGAGAATTTAGGAACTGGCCTCATAATTTTTCAAGGTCGGGATATTTAATTATTCAATTTTTAACCCCAAAAGTGTTAGTTTTTACAAAACGGGGCTAAATTACAATTTTTCTTTTATAAAGGACCTAACTCAAATTATTTTCTATTTTACTAAAATAGCCCTGGACTCTCTGAATTGGAGATTTAATTTAAATATTTTACTTTCTCAAAAACCCCTGACTTATCGGATCAATTTGACCGATCAATACCCGATCGCGGAGCGACTTCCTCGCCTTGCTAATTGAATCTATAACGGGATTTATGTCCCACCTAATCTTTCAAGATATCTAAGGTTGCTTATCCTTCCGATAATCATCTTCATCCAAATATTCCACCAACGCCATAATTGACACTCGCGTTTTTCGAAAATTTCTCCTAAATCGCTTACTGAATCAATAATACTCATTGCCTGGTTGATTTGCCTATAATTGTAATTACTTTCGCCCAAGTCAACTTGGTGTGTCGAGCTCACGTCGGAATGGATACGTCGGGGGATGGGGCAAGGCGGCTATTCCACTATTCCACTCTTAGGCCCCATCGCCCTAATCCCAATGGCGAGGGACGGAGTTTGTCCAAGGGAAGCGGGTCGTAGATCGAGGTATAATCATGATTATGACAGATCCGAGCCTCGCCCGGCTCCACCGGGATTTTGTCTTTGCCTACGGAGCGATAAGGTCGGTCTTGGACCATCTTACCGACCGGGAGTTTAAGGAAGAAACGAAGGAATCATTTGTCCGATCCACACGATTCCGGAGTTATCGCCCCGATTTTGGTTGGCGTTACATTTAAAACGCAACCGCTACCTATTTTGCATTGGTTGGCGCTACAAATCCGACGCAACCATTATTTGCCTTGCATAGGATTAGCGTTACACTTCCGTACGCAATCTACAATGTGTCTTTTGTTTCACATAGTACTGTGTGACCATGAATGCATTTTCTTGAATCGTATAAATATATTATGTATCATTTTATCACGACGCTTGTGAACGGTGTGTGAAATCATGCATCATACTCACGCGTTTTCATATAATCTGTTTTCTCACATTAACTATATTGCGCCACACTCGCATTACGATCACCCCATCCACCGAGATTTTTATCTCATCCCCACCGTTTTCTAACCTTAGATGAGGATTTCGTTGGAGATGCTGAACCGGCTCTGGATTGAGACCTTGTACTACGCTTGTTGGATTTACTGCTTCTTGTTGTTGATTGGACTCTTTTCTTATTATGTTGTTGTCGGACTTTTGTATTCTAATCAATTCGGGTTTGTAATTGAGGGGCGTATGACCCTTTGACTTTAAGTTACTACCTTGTTGAATTTCGGGTTGTAATTTGGATGATGGAATGTAGACTTTAAGTGGTAACTTGTATCATTATTTATTTCACGCTATTTAGACTCTGTCTTATTGGGTTCTCATTGATATTATCCTGGATTTGTTGGTCCATTTGTATTTAAGTTGTGGATCGTTCGTCGCGTCCCGTTTGGGGCGTGACATATATTCTTGCTCATCTAAATAATATTCCTTAGCAAATGAATATTGGGATTTTCCTGTGACCATTTATTATATTTTTTAATATAATCTTTAAGGTAATACATTGTAAATTAAATTTTCTAGACTAAAAATCTTTAATCTTAAGGCACGCTTTTCCAAAAATCAATAGGAAAATCTTTCAACTAATGCATATTTTGGAGCCATCCAAAATTAGTTGTTATTTGATTTCGTATGTCAATTGCAATATTTTTATTGATGAAAATATTGTATTAACTATTTATTTTTCGCTCATGATCATTGTAGTATTTTTACGGATTTGAAAATCTAGAAATTCTATGATCGATCCTATAATTTTCCTATACAATCAATAAATTGACGGTAATTTATAGCGAAGTCAAAAACAAAAATTTCACGCCCATTTTCACTTGCTAAAATTCGGGAATTATTTTCTTTGTAAAATCATAATCGTAGATCTTGCAAAATCCTCGAGGATTAATATTGATATTAATATATAAATGTATGAATACATAGATATATTATGCAACCAAATATTAGATACACGAATTACCATAACAATTATTTATAGCCAATGTTGCTTATTATGTATAAAGACAATGATATACGGATTACCATAAAAATATTTAATGCCAATATTTTATAAATTTGAAAAATATATAAATTATATTCCAACTTATTATTACATCAAAAGTTGCCAAAGTTTAGATACATAATGTTGACGTGCTTTTTATCAACAAAGGAGAATGGGGAGTTTTGATATTGTGGGGAGTAATTCGAAATAAAAGACAACCAAACAATGGCTAAATTTGGCTGTTTATTGAATTAACCGAGCAGACCGTGTCTGGTCGGCTTTTGCTTTTTACAACGTGATTTTGCCTTTCTTTCCTCTCTTTTGATACCCTCCTATTTTCGGTCTTTTTTGTTATCTCGTTGTTTTTTTCTTTCTCTTCTTTTCAGTTATTTTTTCTTGTCCCCCTTTACAATCCATTTTGCCCCCTTTTATACCCAATCATGGGGTAATAATTGTTCAGGTAATGGGATACTTGTCCTTTTCTCAATTACTCCTAGGTAATAATTGTTCAGATAATGGGACACTTGTCCTTTTCTCAATTACTCCTAGGATATCCTGTTGGGTGTATCTAGCTTACTATTTGCAACTTTTCCTTAAAATAATGGTGCTATTTACAGGGCGTGTGGGAAGTAGCCATGTGTTGGGAAAATCTTGTTGAACTTGAGGGAATATTGCTACTTTTGAGGGACTATTTTATTGTGGGCATGTTTTCTTGACCGTTTGACTGTCGTCACTAGGGGGTCTCTCTCGTCACATGCGCTTTGCTCGGTAAGGTGCTCGTTTGAGTCTTTGCCTGACTTTGCTCTGCTGGGCTGAGTCGGTTTGTGCCACGTCAGCAGCTTGGAGTTTTCATCATTTGGCTCGGTCGCTTACATCAACAGAGTCGTCCTGGTCAGTTGGCGTCGTCATTAGCTGAATGGGCCCATGGTTTTATTTTTGTTGAGCTCGCCTCAGATGTCTTTGTTTTTCCTTAGCTCGGCTCGGGTGTAATCAATGGTCCCCAAGTTTAATTCCGATGAGGGAATTTTATTATGAGTCGGATTTAAACTTCAAATGCTAATCATGAATCTTAAATGAAGGAGAAACCTTAAAAGTCTTCAGTTACTGACAACTGTCAACTGGCGTTAAATGCTGAAAACGGTGCATTAATTGGGTGTTATGATGGCCGACATGTGGCATTCAGTGATTGGACCTTTTCGCATAGGAAACGGGGAGACATGACCGTTTCTGCAGGGATATGATGTCTCCTGCAGCCTTATGAATATGAAAAGACGCGCTTGTTAGGCTGATACGCCACTCCCGAGGGAAGCTATCCTATAAATACCCCATCCCTCTTTCATTACATACTTTTGCATCCATTACTTTTCGAGCAGCATCATTAGAGACCAAGTAGAATTTTTAGGTTGGCTTAGGGTACCAGCGTCGAGGAAACTTAGGTACTTTTTCAAATTTCTTCTTCCTTCCATTTTTCCCCAAAAATATGCCACATTTTATGATGATAGCCAAAACCAAAATCGTAGTTTTGAGGTCGAGGTAGAGGATCCCCCCCGACGTTTTTCATTTCTTCCCGATGAGAGTGACACCGCTTTCCATCCCGAGCGTTGTTGAGCTTTCGAGTTCATAACCTACCCCCACGAAAGCGGAGGTTACATTGGAAGAGACGACACCGTCTTTTATCCAACACCCGTCACTATCATCCCGAGGTATAATGTACAAGCGGGGTTAGTCCAAGAGCCAGGTGAGGAGGTGAGGAATTCGAGACTTTAGAAAATCGGCCCGAGTAAGAGATAAATATGGATCCTGGATGTCGCGAGCAGGCGAATAGAACGGCCGAGGTTCGGGGCCACAAGACCGGTCGGGCAAGACCAAAGGGCCGATGAGCGGGCGATCATAGAGATGGGGACCAAGGCGAGGAGGAGGGCCCTTGTTGCGTGTGAAAGGTGGGTGGAGGCCGTCGATCGTAAGCGACCAACCCGGTATGCCGATGCCTTTGGAGTGGAGGCCTACATTTAGACCCGGATGATTTCACCGACGGTCGATTTTTGGTTGCGGATCATCTTTGAGGTGCCCGAGCACCCAGGAGGGTGCATGGCCGTTTATGCCCATAGTTTATTGTATGGTGAGGTTTCCACTACCACGCTTGATTACCCGGTGGTTTGAAAGTTTTGTCCTGTGTGCATCTGTTGACTGGGGCGCATTATTCGCCGTTGCTCGTCCTCTTTCACGGATGGGCACGAGCGCCCCCATTTTTGCCGAGAAATGAAGCGAGTTGTTCCTGCAGAAGGCGGCTCGTGAGCTCAACAAATAATTGAGCTCAACAAATCGATTTGACCAATAATGCGTACAAACTTGTAAGGAAGTATTTTCTTGTTCCAATTCTAAAGGCTTCACATTGATATCAAACAATCAACAATCAAAAGTGTCAACAATATAAAATTTACAAATGCACAAGACAAGATGACTCGTTACACTTAATTCATTCACAACTTTTTTTTGTGGGTGGAGGAGGGTGGGGCCGTTAGGGTTTAGGGTAAATAAAATTTCAGCATTTTCGATGCTCAAATTTTCATTATCTAGTGTAGCTGAAGTTTTACATCTACACCAAGATTGATGGGTGCTTATCATTAGCTGCAGCCCAAAACAATAAAGGTGATGATGAAAGAACATCAAACAGTAATGGGCAAAGCAAGCACTTTGACAAAGAAAACATTGTGTAAATCTATTTTTTTTTTCATATAAATCATTTTACTTGAATAGATACTAAATTTGTCGATAGTCTGTTTACCACTAACTTAAGTGTCACACTTGTATTAAAATAGTAATACAAAATTGTTGGAATTAAACTTAATTTGGATCCAAATAATATTAGGCTTGAAAATATAATTTTGACTTAAATGGTAAAATAAAAATTCAAGCCCAAAGGGCCCAATGTTATAAAGTTTTCTAGAAATGTCGAAAAGAAAAATCTTAGATATTAGTGGAAGAAAGCTTGTAGAAACTTTTAGGTAACTAGATATTTTAGAAGATAATTCTAGTGGTTGAATAATAGCCATTTGATTAAATAAATCCTAACCATTAGTTAGGAAGTTGTCTTAGTATAGTCTTTAGTATAAATAGGGTGTCTTGCTCATTTTGTAATAAGCTAAATTTGAGAAGAATCAATAGAAACAAGTATTGTTCCACCAAAAGCACTATTTTATTTCTTAGCCTAAATAGCATCCTCTTCCCCATTTTTGTCTAACTTTGAGATAACCCTCCTCCAACCAAAACACTAAAAAGATTTCTTTCCCACCATGTCAAAATAGTACCTACAAAAAAGAACCTAAAAAAATGGAAAAAAATTAGAAAATCAGTATATTACCCATAAATCATAAAATTATATTCAAAATCAGAAATTATATATAAAAAAACTATTTATTTATGAAAAAGGCCGCAATGGCCATAACACTTTTTTGACTCCTTGTAGAAGGGACATTCCTGAATATGGAGCGGATGAATCACAGAAACATAGTGCTTCAAGATCCAGACAACTTTTGAGACAACCAACGGTTGGATCATGGATGAGAAGGAAAGGGTGGACAAATGGAGGGTACTAACTGCAGAAAACCGAGATGGTGGTTATGCAACTCGAATTCTACAAGATCTTGGAAAAAGGAGAAGGATGGGTTAATTCGGGTGTTCCTGACAATTGAGATGTTTTGCTGCTTTACAGGATGTGACGTCTGATGAAGATATTTTCTTTTTCCAGCAGCTAGCAGGCGCAAATGAGTAGTTAAATTGAACCCATTAGTTGTACTGTGATGCTCTTTCCATGTTCCAGAAAAAAATTACACAAAGGATCCTATTTAAAACGAAATATATTGTGTTATAACTAGGGGTAATCAGGGGACGGGACGGTTTGGAGATTTTCGATGATTAAAAAATAAATCTACATAATCGAACCATAGAAAAAAAAATCTTGTCCGAACCATACGAAGCGGTATGGTTCGAGACGGAGATTAGGTTCTAATGGGATGGGACGATCTGATTCGATTCGAGACGGAGATATGGAGATTAGTCATAAATAAAACATACAAATTTGGAAAAAAAAATCGAAAAATTGCAAATAGATATACTTCGGCTATTTTTAGCGTAGTCCGAAAATAAGAACTAAAACCATAATAGGCAACACAATCCTAAATTCTAAACTTAATAACCTCTATAATACAATAATATTCTATTATTTGATCTTCTATTGACATAGAACAATTATAATTAACTAATAATTTTGATTAATTAATATGAAACAAAAACTTGTATAAATTTATAATCTCAATATCTCCTACTTAACAACTTAACATAATCAATAAAGTTATATTTATAATTTATGTGATGTGGTAAAAAATTTAAAATATAATTTATTTGTATATTGTTATAATATGGTACTATTACTTGTTTGTAGTATGTTTCTCTTTAAAGTGCAAATTAATAATCATTTGTTAAAGACATTGACGTACACATTTTTCTCTGTGTGCATAACATCTAAATTATGCCTTATCAAATTCGAGCTCCAGTAAGGTAAATCCCAAAAGATGATATTTTTTTCCTTCCAACCACAGTTTCTTGATATATGTCCATTCACACTGCCGCATCCGTTGATGACCTTCATTAAACCTAACATCTCTATCTCTTCAAGAATCTCGGATCCTGACCGAACAACTGGGGGCTGAGTCATAACCATTAATCCACTTCTGAAGTTTAATGTATTTCTCTGATATGGGTGATCTACGGGAAGGAACTTTCGATGGTTGTCAAACCATGACTGCTTCCCGCTGCCGGTGTGAATGCATCGATCGTTCCATGCAAGTATGGACAAGCTAATTAGCCACGGTGTGCTCCACCTGACAACATTGAATATGTAGGAAATCATTAATTGTCCACATTAGGGTAGCTCGAAATTAGAAATTTTATTTTTGGATATGTCATATGAACGAGCACCAACTTTTCATGATTGATTCAACTTCGCTATAAGCGGTTGTAGGTGTTTATCGACCCTATCTTTGGGTTTTGAGGCCCTGGAACCAACATCAAAAATATAGTCAAAAATATATATTGTTCTTTCATACACATCGAGGAGGCAGGTTGTAAAGTGTCGATTATCCCGGCCCAGAGCGAATATTGTTGCCCAAATTGACCAAATTGTTGAAAACCATCGGTCTGCAAAGGCCCAACCTTATATTTGAATTTCGATTTGCAAAGTATGGATGAGTCCGGTTATAATGTTTCCATGCCGGCCGATCGATGGGTGACGATGATCCCACCCTCAATTACATGCTCGACATGCCACCTCATCTCATTTGATGCGGCACTGGATGCGTACAATCTTTGTAATCATGAGTCGAAGGAAAGTAGTGCATCTTCTTGTATGCTACATAAGTCTTCTTTTTGTTCTCAACTTTGGCATGTGTTTTCCTAAACCGAGGATGATCACAAAACTTACAATGTTTATATTTGAATCGGCCCAATATATGCAACCATTTTTACAACAATCTATTTTCTCAATTGGTAACCCCATACCGCATAATAACTTCTTGCTACTATAGAAATTATTTGTTACAAGATTATCATACAAGACAATCTCTTTCATTAGCTCGGTGATCTAGTCAAAATATTTTTCGGACTTGCGGTTCTCGACATCAAACTCATAAGCCGAGCAACTAGAGACAATTGGGAGTGTTTCGCACCTGGACCACAATTGCTGATTTGCAGCTTTCAACATGTCATTGAACTTTTGAGCCTCTGGATTCGGTGGTTCTTCTACAGCATTCCCCACATTGAAATCTGGACCGGCAACATCTTGAATCATAGTGGTGTACGTAGATGATGCTTCTCCTTGACCACATATACGATGAGCCACCAACGATGTATCATGGTCAACAGTAGGGCTCAAATATAATTCCCCCTGGAAAGTCCAAACATAATAGTTTGGTATAAATCCATGTTTCACCAAGTGAAACTGCACTATAGCTACATCTAGAAATGTCCTATTCTGATACTTGACTAGAGTACATGGACACTTAATTTTTGTCCCATCCATCCATATAGGTTGTGCAAGAGCAAATTCAATGAAACTCTTAAGTCCGTTGACAAACCTCTCGGATAGATAACCATTTTGTATTTGCTATACATCCAATCGATCGAACTCGTTTTTTGTGATATCCTATACTAACTTTAAGACATTAGTGTCCATTCGATATGTCTTTGATTGTGTGTAAGGATCAACAAAATTTGATACTAAATCCCAAATGGGTCTAAGGTGTTTGAGCGCACATGCATGAGATACATAATCAATTAAATTAATTGTAATCGGTAAAAAAATAACAGTAAAGTATATTAACTAATATTTTTAATCACCTTCTCAAAACCAAAACACATACATCAAAATTCATACACCAATATTACCGATATGCATCCTCTTCTCCATCCATTTTATATATATACCAATACACACACATGCAATCTATATAAAATATATACCTATACATGCAATTAAGTTTTAGAGGCTTCAAAAACTCAATTAATCCACACTCTAAATTCATCTTCACGGGCAGAAAGTAGAAGTTCGTTCAAAATTTCAAAAATATCACTGACAATTTTAGTCTAATTTATATTGAAAATTTCAAAATTTTGTTTGAAAAAAACCATGTGCTAGTTGCCAACACTACAATGAATAGAAAATGAAAAATATTAAAACAATCATTTACAACAGCATGCTCTAATTGCCCTGATATGGGGTCAACATGCAAACAATCTTAACCATATTCCCTCCCAGCTAATTTAATTAGTTCTGTTTGCAACATCATTTTTCAAAGCTGCCTCAGAAATACTTTTATTCATTTTCACCAAACAAAAAAAAAAAAACTAAGAGATTAGCTTTAACAATAGAATGAACTTACTCTAAATAAAACCCAACTAATCACAAAAAGAATACCCTAATAAAACCTCACTGCTATAGCTAAATGAGTGCTACACCAAGAACCCAAAGCAAAAGCATAAAACATATTGACTACAGTCAACAATAGACAAAGGAAAAAAGCATAACAAGATAAGAAGATCAAAATAGTACAAAATGAGATTAATAGAATATACCTAGAACGAGAAATCGGTAGCAGCGAGTGCAAAATCCACTGGTACTTAAGAGTTTGTACCAGTGGTAAAATATGATAGAATTTTATTTCAGTCAGAAATCAGAATATAAGCAAAATATATTGTTCTATGCATTCAATAAAGGAAAGAACAAAAAAACATAGCTGTAGCTGATCAATGTCTGCGATACCTTCACAGCCAGCCCGGATGAGATCTTCAAGTACTTGCCTACATATGATTGCATAACTTGTTTATACACAATTCGAACAAAGATGATTGAGAAGGTAAACATACGCCTTTTTCTATATATTTAAATTCAGGTATTTAGAAAGCATACATATGATATAACATTTCAATCGTACTAATCCGGAGATGAATAACACATCTAATCGAATTGTGATGAAGACAATCATAAAAAAATTACATAAATCTGCAAACACAGGCCGTCACTTCAAAGATATTAGATGTATCAATTAGGAATTAAAATTTAGCAGAGAACAGTGAAAAGGGATAACAAACATACTGAAAATTAAATTCTATCATATTTTACCTTACAAAATGATCTCCAATTGCTAACACTTCGACTCAAGTGCAAATATACGACGCGTAGTGCAGAGTGAGAGACACTAGTACTTAAAGAAAGATGAAGGGTCAAACCCCAAAGGAAATGAGAAAATACCGTAAGAGGGCGACAAAAAAGAAACAGAGGAGAAAAGGAAAACCAGAAAAAACTTTAAGATGGAGAGAAGAGGGAAACAGAGAGGCTCACCGGCGGTACGGAGTGGCAGGGAGGTCCGGGGATGTGGCGCAGCGAAGGAGAGGGGAAAAGAAAAAAAAGGAGAAGAAGGAAAAGAGGGGTTTTGGCGTACGTATATGCCCCTCGATTACCGACGGATTCAATTCCATCGGGTAATGAATAAATATAATTTAATAAAAAATAGTTAAAACATATGAAAACTAAACGACGTCGTTGAAGGAAACTATTACCGATGGATAACAATCCGCCGGTAAATGATAAATATAATTATAAAAAAAGTTAATACATATGATAAATTAAACGACGTCGTTTAGAGCAACAATTACCATCGGACTTGGATCCGTCGGTAACGAATAAATATAATTTAATTAAAAAAAATTAATTGAGGATCGACAAACCAAACTACGTCGTTTTGAGCAAATATTGCTGACGGATTACATTCCGACGGTAAATAATAAGTATAATCTAATTTTTAAAAAAAAAAACATAATACATAACTATTCGATTGATTCTAATCCGTCGATAATTGTATAATATTATATATATACCATTGAATATATGTCGTGGCTAAGTCATATCATTGCTATTTCGTTGGTAATCCGATGGAAGATTTATGCGCTAATATATTGGCTCAAATTTACCCACCGTTTACCTACGGTACACTTATCCGTCGGTAATCTGTTGGTAATGTGCCAACATATTTTTAAAACCCTTCCCATACAAATTTATTGATAATTTGTCGGTATCCGGTCGGTAAGTACCGACGATAGTAGTCCGGTAATATCTGTTGGTAATTTGCGGAATTCTTGTAGTGACTAGTGTTCAAACAAGTTCTAGAATCCAGTGGGATCATTCAATAAACACTCAATCGCATAAATCATATCCAAATAAATCAACTAAGTCAAGCACATAGATGGAATAAATGGGAAGAAAGGTGGATCACAGCTCAAACACATACTCTTTTGACCGTTCAAGTCATATTCAACAAATTCACTTAGTCATTCAGTTTTACAGTTACACAAATGACTCGACTCGACTCTAGACTCTTTTTTTATTTTTTTATTTGACTCAAGACTCGACTCAATGAATAAAAAAAAGATTACACCCCCTCCCCTCCAAACTGATAACGACATTGTCCCCAATGGAGAGGTGAGAAAATGACTTTCCTAGTAGACGAGGAACTAAGGCTCATCATCAGAATCATGTGGTAATACTACGTGTATGAAGCATTTTGTATAAGCACACTTGTGCTTTCTTGCGCACAAACTCGTAGGTGTTGTATTCGTCCGAGGTAGTGCCCTTTTCTTTCCATTTGCCTTGGCCCGTGCCCATTTTGGTTTTGCATCTTTGTACCCTAGCAACGTAAACAAGAAAACAAAACTCGTGGAACCATGAAATTCGGTTACGGGTGAGAAATCGACAATCAAAGTATGTACAAAATGCACCCAAGTGGAAGAATTAGCGTCAAGTCGAGAAGACAAGCACAGATGTGCAAGATGGCACTCAATAATGTGAAAATGTCATTGGGGCATTTGTTCAAACACCTTGTATTCATGAATTTGGGAGAAGATGGTAAATGCCATGGATAATTCAATTTCATCCCAAAATTCAACACCAAAACCTAATTCTAGCATGAACATTCAATCCACAATTCAACAATCCACAACAATTATCCCAAACCACCGCAAACCACAAAACCAAATAGAGAACTAGGGTGAAAATCGTGGGTAGGGTTTGCGAGGAAGCAATTTTACCAAATGATGAGTGGAGAATATAAAGATGATGTGTGTGGTGTGAGAGTGCTTCCTTGTGAAGATGGAATAGGAGTTGTGTGAGTTGTGGTGGGGGGGTGTTGTGTTCCCCGCTCACTATGCCAAGGGAAGAGTGCTTGTTGTGTTTTAAGACAGATGGAGGGGCATTGAAATAAAGGCCTCGGCACGGTTGAGAGATGCAGCGCGCCTCTACGGGCGCTGCAACGCTCCAACAATGTTGAGTATGTTCCATTTTAAGGGGGCGCTGCAGGACAGCGCTGCGGCGCTCTTGGCCTGAAGCCATTTTTTTGCCTACTGCAATGTGCAACAGGGACTTAGGGGGCCTTGCCGCCCGGTTTTCCATCACAATACTTCGTGCACATGCAATTAAAAGAGGTCGGGGTATGATGCAACTCGCTAATCCTAAAAAATGCAAAAATTACTACTATAATGCAATTAAAACAAAAACAACTATTAAACTAATTTAACACTACGAAAGCAATGAAAGGGCTTGGGTTGCCTCCTAAGAAGTGCTAAGTTTACAGTCTTCAGCCGGACTTTGTCAGATTATCATCAAGTTGGAGCTCCAATGGGAACGTTGTCCACATTTCCCTTAGATACTTCCCAGCCGGACTTTGTCAGATTATCATCAAGTTGGAGCTCCAATGGGAACATTTTCCACAGCCGGGCTTTGTCAGATTATCATCAAGTTGGAGCTCCAATGGGACCGTTGTCCACATTTCCCTTAGATACTTCCCAACCACCAATATCTTCAGCTCGATGCCCATCCATCTGATGACCATCATTGGATTCAAATTTAAGTCTCTTGGTTGGATGGATGGTGAGCACGACTTCCTCCTTATTGACCCGCAGAGTCAGTTCCCTCATTTCTACATCAATTAATACTCTAGTTGTAGCTAAAAATGGCCAACCAAAGATTATAGGTATAATTTGGTCCTCATTCACGTCCAACACTACAAAATCCACAGGGAAAACAAATTTGCTAGTTCTCACTAACACATCCTCAATAATTCCCCAAGGATAGGTGATGGATCGATCTGCAAATTGCAATGTGATAGTGGACAGTTTCACCTCCCCAAGCCCAAGCTTCGTGACATCAGATAGGGATATAAGATTCACGCTGGAACCAAGATCACAAAATTGTTTTTCAAAGAACACTCCTCCAATAGTACAAGGAATAGTAAAAATCCCCGGATCCTTCATTTTCTGAGGTAATTTACTTTACACTATCGCACTGCATTCCTCTGTCAGATAGACAGTCTCAAACTCCTCCAACTTTATTTTCTTTGATTCCACTCCCTTCGCATAAATGGGCAACTGTTCGGGTGCATGTTAAATTTCTGACTCATTCTTCAAATAAATTGCTTTGCAATGCTTTCTCAAATTAACCTCTTTATCACTTGGAAACTTCCCTCTCTGCTGCAATGAATTCACTGATGTCGCCAAATGACCCATTTATGTCTCGATTGACTAAAGATGCGTCTCTATTGTATTCATCTTTGTACCTAGATTATCAATATGTGCACCACTTATGTTTGACTGATTCCTAGTCTCTCCTATGAATGAGCCGAGTATCTCGTCTAGCAACTGCTTCTCTTCACCTCCGGATGCATTGGAACTGGATGGTTGGGATAACTCGGAGGTGGGTTCAATACATTCCTATTGTTGCTATAAGAGAAATTCTCATGATTGCAAAGTCCCAGGTGATAGTGAGTTGGTAATGCATTACCTCTATTGTTAAAATATCGGTTATTCACATAATTTACCTGCTCGGACTAGTGAGTGATGACTGCATGAACATCTGCGAGTGGGATCTCAACTTGTTGCGGTATTCCACCAGAATTCATTATCACTAATTGTTTAGTCAAACTCGATATTTGAGCGGCTAAAGCTGGCATTGTATCCAGCTCAAGAACACCGACAACTTTCTTGGGCGCTAACCTCTCAGAGGGTCATTGATAACTATTTGTGGCCATTTCTTCAAGCATAAGTAATGCCTTAATCGGAGTTTTAGCCATCAATGTACCTCCTGCTACCACATCTAATATCGTCATCGTATGCCCATTCAGCCCGTTGTAAAAATATTGAACCCTCCGATATGATCTGCATAAGTATGTTGTGGGCACTTCCGCATATGAGATCTTTAAATCGCTCCCAAGCTTTATATAATGGCTCAAAATCGATCTATTGGAATTAAGTTATCTCACTTTTCAGTTGGAGCGTCTTGCTGGGAGGAAATAATTTTGCCAATTTTTTTTGCGTCAAATCATCCTAGCAAGTGATACTCCAGGGGCTTAACGTCCGCAACCACTATCCGGCTTTATCCCGGTGAGTGAGCGGGAAAAGCCTCAATCTAATAGCCCCATCGACACAATCGCATTCATCTTGATGGTATCACATATCTCCAAGAATGTAGCGGATGGGTATTGGATCATCATTTGGACTTCTCCCAAATTGATTCTGTTGAACCATGCTTATGAGGCCCGACTTCAGTTCGAAATTATTTGCATTAATAGGCTAACGCACAATTGCAGAGTAGTTATGGTTCTTTGTCGGCCAGAAATAATCCCGGATTGCCCTTTCGTGTGCCTCAGGCTGTGGTGGCACATTCAGAACCAGGTTCCCGTTGTTCTCATTTTCCCTGTCGTCTGCCATTGCTTGATTCTCTGCTCGCTTTGCTGCTCTGATTGCTCGAAGAGTCCTTTCAATCTATGGATAAAAATGAAGCAAATTAATATCTTTATGATTTTGCGTAAACAGACAACTCAATGAGAAACACGAAGTAATATTACCTAAACTAATCTAGATTAGGAGTAGGACTACTTGGTAACAGTATTAGTGCAAAAAAAGATAAAACAATCCCTTGTTTGCACGCCAAAAACTTGTTCGAGAGATTCTTACCGCAAGCGTACGGTGTCAAGTTTTAGTATAGTTTTAGAAATGGGGTTATCATCTCCACAGGAATTGATATCAAATTTTATACTAAGTACTGTAATTATAATAGCTTAAGTCTATCTAGATAATCGAAAAGAGATGGATATTTGTTAAACTAAAAATAAAACTAAAATTAAACTGACAATTTCGTTCAGACAAATTATCAAACACTTAAGATATGAATTCTAGAGGGTTGATTCACCTAGTTATACCATATGTTCTAAATCCAATTTATTAATCACATATTATTAATCTCTAAGCCCAATATTCCTACCCTTTATCACTTCCTCTCTCGAGTGCCAAGTGATCTTAGGTTTCAATCTTGATTTCGATATCTCTATAAAAATCATAAATTAAACCATCATGCGCTCAATGAATATTCTATCACGGGGGTTCAAAAAGAGTCATAAACTTCGTAGTTCTATGAAACCCTATGTTATGCTAGTCTATGGGCAGACGTTCAATTACCTCTCTTGAGTGTCAAATCAAACACGCCAAATAATCTAAATGATTGATTAGATAATCCAGATGCACACAATTCAAATAGCACAAATAGATTAGATAACATGCGAATCTCATAAGCTAGAAATCAAAACATAGGTCCAAATGTAAGTTACATCAATCCCCTAGAAAAATAGGTTTAGCTCATAATGGATATACAAAAACTCATGAAGAAGTAATTATACATCTCAAAAATCGACAAAGAAAACAAAGAAGGAATTAAAAAGAGAAGAGAAGGAATTATCTCTATATCCAGATGAGAGATGTTTTCAATTATCGTCCCGAACCATATCTCCGCGTTTCTTGCCTTGTGTTGTGCTCAAAATAATGTTCGACCCTTGTTCTGTGCATCATTGGTTGTATTTATAGGCCAAAATCCATCAAAAGCCCGAAAAAAATTAGAATTATAAAAACCTGCCCGCTGATGCGCGCTGCAGTGCTAAGGAGTAGCGTTGCAGCACCACGTTGCACTTATCGCCCATGTCCCAGTCGTGCATTGTGGCGCCCAAGATGAGTGCTGCAGCGCTCCGGCATATTCGAGCCTGTACTAATTTGGACCCCCGCACCGATGCTACGGCCTTGTGTGATCTTTTTCCGCTTTTTCTCTTCCTTAAATTCGATTTTCTCCTTCCAAACACATTTTCCATCATTTTCAATCAATTTCGGCTACCATAATCTGTATCGACTCACTACTAACAACTAATGAACTAAAATGGATTCAAACGACACTAAAATACCCAAAAATAACACAAAATCTTAGTCTAGAATACTCAATATATTGCTATAAAACCAACTAAACACTCATCTCCAAATGGCATCCCTACAGACGATAATTGGTTTACCAGGCTCTGGAATTTACTAGTATGCTCCAACACAGAAGTTCTATCTTTCAGCTTCATATTGACTGAGCGCCTCATCAAGAGGGCCTTATTCCGAGTGATCTTGGCCTATTACATGTCCTCGAACACGCGTAGGGCATATGAGCTTACGCCATAAGGCATATGCTGTTTCTTGTGCGACATGGTGGAAGACACTATGGTCAATTGGTATCGAATCGACCAATAGATTTTTTATTCAACTTCTTCTACTCGGTTGACTTGGAAGCATCGGGGTTAACACCCTTTAGCTCTATTGGATCGAACAAATCTTAACGAGTTGAGTATATCTTCCATTTGGGGTTTTCATAACGTGTAATTGGTGGTATTGAGCATAATCATAGCTCCGAAGATGATGTTGACTCATTCGTGGCCATTTTCACCTTTCAACAACTAATTCACAAAGATAGGTGTTGAATCTCACAAAACAGAGTGTCCGTCACATACGGAATGGTCAAAAATAGTGGAATAGACACTCACAGGGTTACAATTTCAATTTACGAAAAATTTGGGATTGATTTGCAACTTTCGAAAGCATAGAGGCCAAACTAAAATATCAAGAAGTTCATGGTCTAATCTATAATTTCTGGAATTTCAGGGTCCACAATGAATTTTAAAAAAGTTGAGGATCAAAATGGAATTTTCATAAAGTTGAGGGTCACAAAATCAAATATATAAAACTCGGGGGACTTGTTTGTAATTTCAGAACATTTTCCGTAGAATTCACTATTCATTGTCTTCTCCAAAATTCCGCTAACTCGTATGGCTTCGTTTGGCGTTTGGTTTTTATCCAAAAACACGTCACGAACTCGTATTGTGAGAGGAATCAATGGAGTGCTTAAAATTGAGTTTTGACCAACTTGGGAAAACTCGAAATTTCCAAACCTTTGCAAATTCGACGAGCACTCGACGAGGCTCTAATACCACTTGTTGGGTATCAGGATCATTATTAAATATAATAGATGAATTTGAGAAAAATACCAATTCTATTTCACGCGAAAGATTTACGAGAGAAATTTACAAACTTACAAAAACTCACGAAAAATTCTCACTCAATCTCTCAAGGATTGATTTGACCACTCTCAAGGATCTTTCTGCTCTTTATGATATTTCCACTTACAAGGGATGATATTCAACTGATGAAATGTATTCTATTTATAGAGATGAAAGAAGGTGTGAATGGTTGGAAACTTCAACCATGGAAAAACTATTACACCTTGTTTGTCAAAAATCAGTTGCTATAAAGTGAATAGACCAGACTATAGATGAATTTGCTTGTTTTTCGGATGATGGCTAAAACGTTTGAATTGAATTCTTAAATCGAGCAATGGAAAGAACAATTGAGACCAATTAACTGAGAATACTTACAAATGGAACGAAGAATCATTTTTATACCAAGTGGATCGGTATGGAATACTGTGGGCTGGATATCATATGGCCCAGGCCTCACGTGCGCTCAATAATAGTTTCGGCCTCCTGGGCAATTGATAGTATTGAGATCAATGATGAATATTTATGGGTGAACAATTAAATAATATCATAATTAAATAAAAGATTATAATTATGATTCTACCCCCAACAAATACATGCTTGTTTATATATGTTAGAGGTTTTGGGACGGAGTTCTCAAGTAGAGATCATGCCAATAAGGGTTGATCCGTCCACAGTCCTCGCTCTTGCCCTAGCCTTTAAGGTAGAGCTTGTTAGTCTAAGTGGCTACGAAAATCTCAAGGGTGAATAGATTTTCCGATTTTTCGATTTATGCCCTCGTTTTTGAATGTAAAGATGATGAACAAAATAAAAGTGCTAGAAATGTAAACAACGCACAATGATTTATAGAGCTTCAACCCACCTAGGGCTTAATGCTCTACCACCCGGTATGTCCGAATGGCTTTCGAAAGGAAAAAAGTATATTAATAGATGCGGAGGCTATTACAACCTTTTACCTTGAAGAATACCACACTCTTCTTACAACACCACCTATGAAGATTATCACAATCTTCTTACGACAATGAAGAGCACCACACTCTTCAACACCTAGAATCAACCAAGTGTGTTCTTACCACAAGAACACTAACAAGGACGTCTTGTTTTGGATTATTTAAACCAATTCAAAATTACAACTCAAATAAAGTATACAACGTTGAAGTGCAAGTGTAATCAAGAATGAAGCCTAATACTCAAGATGTGCAAGTGTAAGACTTATGCTAAATACAACAAGAATGTTGACAATGAAGAATAAGAGAATTTGTTGACTTTCTTGTTGCTTTGTGTAATTGTGTTGTGTCTTTGATCCTTCAAATCCTCCATCTATTTATAGGAGAGTCTTCAAGATTGGATCTTCAACATCGACTCATCCATCTTCACATTTGTTTACAAAAGAAGGATCAAAAGATCTACAAAAATGGTTAAGAAATGATAAAGTAAATCTTGCTGATAATGACTTAATAAGTAATAGAATTTTGCTTTCAAAAATCATAGGTCGCCCGGTTGCCTGTTGAAATTTTGAACATTTAAAAAGTAAATTAGAGATCGAGACACAAGTTGACCATGGGTTGGGCCAGTCGCCCCCTATGTGGACCAGTGGCCCCCTATGTGGACGGTCCACCAAGAGCGGTGTGAGACAGAAAGTTTATTTCAAAAATTGCAACACTCGGACACCGGTCGGCCTCACTCCAAAAATCTTACGCTTTGTTTTTTGTTTCAAGTTTCGACTTCCGGGCATGGGTTTCCCTCACAGGGCGCCCAGGTTGGCCTCAAAACATAGGTGTTCTTTGATTTTTGTCAAAAAATAAAGTTCAAGAAATACTCCAAAAAATTAGTAAAGTTCATTTAAATCGTTTTGAAGTATTTGGAAAACATTTGGGGTCATTGTTTTGGTATAAAACTTAATTATATAAAATTATCAAAATTACCATAAAAATATTTGTCTAACAAACTCCCCTTTTTTATGATTACAAACTAAAACAATTTTAAGAGATCGATTTTTAATACAAAACACATTTTCCGATCAAAATCATCTATCCATTTTAAGTTACATTTTACATGATTAAAATCATAAGGATAGGAGCAAAGATTTTTCAAAATAAGTTATAAGAAATTCCCCCTATCAACAAGCTTTAACCAAAATACAAAATAAGCTGAAATTATAAGCGAGAAAAGCTTGACTTTTACATTATAACTTAAAATCTATATATCTTAAAAACTCCCCTATCAATAGAAATCATTAGTAACAAGGCTTAAAAAGTGTAGGAGCAAAATATTAAGAAGCATGGCTCAAAAAACCATTTTCTTAAGCGTTTTTTCTTAAGAGCTTTTATTAAGCTTAAAAGCTCTCCTTGTCAAAACAAGTCATTAGTCATAGATAAAAGTCCATCATGCATCCATTGGACCAAAATCCATCCACAGCTTATGGCTTTTTCATCCGCAGCTTATAGCTTTTTTTCGCTAGATTTTTATAACTCTATTGATCTAAACATAAACATGAGCTTATTCTATTTTTCTTTTATTAAGTTAAAAAGGCTTAAAAGTTCCTCCGTCAAAACAAGTCATTAGTCATAGATAAAAGTTCATTATGCATCAATTGGACCAAAATCCATCCACGCCTTATGACTTTTTCATCCATGACTCATAGCTTTTTTCACGAGCTTTTTCTAACTCCATTGATCTAAAGATATGCTTATGAGCTTATTCTATTTTCTCCCCTTTAGAATCGTCAAAAAAGACTATTAGCACGATAAAAATATCAAAAATATATATCAAAATGCGCGTCGAATCAAATTATCATGCTTTTGAATAGAAAGCTTAGCATTCCAAATTGTAAGGAATTTTTTAGATAAAAGTCTATAGAAGCTCATTTGATGGATAAAACATGATCTCCATAAACATATAAGACAATTAAAATCAATAGATTCATGCAAAGATGAAATTTTCATAGAGGCGTTTTATCGAACACTTGGCATGCATAGGATAAAATCGAAATTGTATATGACATTTGTAAATGTAATCATGCCCAAAAATCAAGACCAAACCTATCTCTACAATCATAATCCATCAACATACATAATTCTCATCACAATTATACAAGAATTATAACAATCCATCAAGTATCAACAAGGTTCTCAAGGGTTCAACTCAATTGAGATTAAAGAGGGAATTAAACTTACCAATTGATTGGAGAAGAGGAATAATATGAAAGATATATACATTATACAAGCACAATATAGTAGAAATTATAAGAGAAAATCATTTTGAGTAATGTGTGTGTGAAATGGGCTAAGAGGTGTGATTTTTGAAATTAAGACAAATGGACGGAAATGATGGACAGAGACCACTTAAGTCCTAAATTGGCCTAGGTCAACCGATCGGCCAAGGGGGCAATTGGTCCCTGGGCAGTTTGATCGATCGACCACCTTGGTCGACTGGTACCTATTTTGCAGTCCAATTTCTGTCCGAAATTCAAATTAAAAATGTGATTTTCCACTTCTAAGTTTTAAAAATGCACAAAATGCAATCATAGACTTATTCGATATGCATTATGCCTAAACAAGCTCGAAGTGAAGTAAAAGACTCAGCGGCTAAAGGTTTTGTGAAAATATCTGCGAGTTGATCTTGAGACGGAATAAAACACATCTCAGTTTTTCGTTTAGAAACTCAATCCTTTAGAAAATGGTGTCGAACCTCAATATGTTTTGTTCGGTTATGATAAACCGGATTTTGAGTAATGTTTATAGCTAAAGTATTGTCACAAAAGATAGGGATATTTTCTAAAGAATATTTGTAATCCGCTAAGGTTTGTTTCATCCAGAAAAGTTGAGTACAACAAAAAGCCGGCGGAAATATATTTGGCGGCCGTTGATAAAGATACGAGTTTTGTTTCTTAGAAAACCAAGATACTAGGCAATCACCTAAAAATTGACATGATCACGGAAGTACTTTTACGATCATCAATATTTCCCGCATAATCGAATCACTATATCTTTTAAGAAAAATATTCATTCTTTGGATAAAACAAGCCATAAGAAATAGTATTTTTCAAATATCAAAAATTCTTTTAACGACACTTAAACGAGATTCTTTGGGATTGCTTTGAAGTCGAGCACATAGGCATATGGCATGAAGAATATCGGGTCTACTTGCGGTTAAATAAAGTAAACTACCAATTATACATCGATATTTTTGATTCATCAATCAACTTGCCTTTTTCATCTTTGTTAAGTTTGATATTAGTTGTCATTGGAATAATGTCCTTCCTTCTTTCAAGTCCCGAACTTCTTTAGAAGTTCTTTGGTATACTTGGATTGGGATATATAAATGCCTTCTTGACATTGTTTTATTTGAAGTTCAAGGAAGAAGTTGAGTTCTCCCATCATGCTCATCTCAAGTTCACCTTGCATGAGCTTAGAAAATTTCTTACAAAGAGACCCATTAGTAGCACCAAGAATAATATCATCAACATAAATTTGTACTAGTAAGCAATCTTGCCCTTTTTTTTTTTGAGGTATCAATTTTACCTCTTGAAAAAACATTTTGCAAAAGAAAGAGCTAAATCTATAATACCTTGTGCTTGTTTTAAACCATATGACGCCTTTTTAAGTTTATAAACATCATTTGGCCTCAAAAATTTCAAACCCGGAGGTTGTTTTATATAGACTTCTTCTTGAATAAAACCATTTAAAAGGCGGACTTAACATCTATTTGGTAAAGTTTGAAATTTTAAAACAAGAATAGGCAATATTCGAATTGCTTCTAAACGTCTACGGGTGCAAAAGTTTCATCATAGTCAATATCTTCTTCTTGACAATACTCTTAGCTACTAACCTTGTCTTGTTTCAAGCGATATGGCCTTAATCATTTGAGTTGGTTTCGGAATACCCATTTTGTGCCAATAATAGTTAGTGATGGGATGTACCAATTCCCAAACATCATTTTCAAATTGGTTCAACTCTTCTTGCATTTCAAGGAACCAATCCTCATCTTCAATAGCTTTTTTGCATTTTTGGCTCTTTTTGAGATATAAGAGCTTTCTCGATAAATTTTCTTCTAGTCATAACACATGCAGAGGATCCCCAATTATAGATCTTTTGGATGATCTCCTTTGAATTTTAATGCCACGGGAAAATTCGAGTTATCACCTTTATCCTCTTATGGAACATTGGAAGTTCAAGGTTGATCATTTGATGTGGAAGATTGATCATTTTGAACATCATTTGGAATAATTGGTCAACTTCATCTTCTTCACCACTTTCATCGTTGGGTATTCTTTGCTCATTGAATTTCGTGAATAGACTCATCGATCACCATGCTTATTTTGTTATAAACCGGATATGCCTTACTCTTGTCGAGTACCCCCATAAAAATTTCTTCATGCACTTAGGATCAAGTTTATCTAATTGATCTTTAGTATTTAAAATAAAACACTTTTCAAATATTTTGAAATAACTAATATTTGGAGTTCTTCCTTTCCAAAGCTCATAAGATGTTTTATAATTTTATTTAACTTAGGATGAAGATATACGATTTATGACATAGCGGTGTTGATAGCTTGACCCAAAAATATTTTGGAAGTGAAAATTCATTGAGCATGACACATTTCTTGAAGAGTTCAATTTTTCCTTTTCGGCAACACCATTTTGTTGTGGAGTTCTTGAAGCCAAAAAATTATGTGCATATCCCTTGGTTTCACATAATATTCTAAAATCACCATTAAATTCTCCTCCTCGGCCAATAGACTTAATCGTATTTTCCTTTTCATTCTCTATAAGTCTACACAACTTAGTAAACTAATAGCGGCATCACTTTTATTTGCAAGAAAAATAGCCCAAGTGTATCTAGAGAAATCATCAACTATAACAAATGTGTAATATCTTCCACTTAGACTTTCGGTGCCAATATCCCCATACAAATCAAGATGAAGTAGTTGTGGAGGTTTGATTGTGGAAATTTCATTTTTGGGCTTAAAACTACTTTTTAACTAATTTGTTCTTTTGACAAGTGTCACATAAGCCAAGGTTTTTAAAATTTAGTTTGGATAATCCTTTGACATCTTGGTTTTATAAATCTTTTGTAAATTCTTGTATCCAACATGTCCAAATCGTCTATGCCATAAACTTGTTAAATGTTGTGGCTACAAGACAAGAAATATTTTGACTAACCAAATCACTCGTGCAAATTTAGTAAAGATTTCCTTTTCTACTAGCTTCACAAATAATTTTTATCATTTTTTAGAATAAGATATTTTTCTTTATTAAAAACAACATCATAATTAGAATCACAAAGTTAGCTTATACTTATCAAATTGAACTTTAACCCTTTTCTTGAATTAAAACATTACTAAGAGAGAAAGAAGAGTTATCAATGTTTCCATTGCCAAGATTTTTCCTTTGCCATTCCGAACATGTTCATTCCTTCTTCTTAGAGCTTGTGTGGGTAAAGAGTTCTCTCTTTCCGTCATATGGTCGAATACCCCTTTGTCCCACGAGCCATTTGAATCTTTCGAAATGGTTGTAGCCTACCAGCACACTACAAATAAATTATTTTTAGGTACCCTAAAATTTTGGGGTCCATAGGGTTAGTCTTAAGACCTTTGGGTCTCCAAAAAATGATTATAGCTATTTTTAAGTTTACAATCATTAGCAAAATGTCTATTTTTACCACAATAAAAGCAAGTAATAATTTTAGGACTCGCACGTGAAGTACGAGCTTGGTCATTTCTCTTAAACTTGATTTGTAACAAGTCCTAGTTTGGATTGCTCCTTCTTTTTTGTGCACCAAGAATTTTTGTAACATTAACATTTCAAATTAAAATGTTGCACATCCTTTTTAGATTTTAATTTCTTTTATGAGCAATTATTTTGAAATCAATTTATGAACTTTTGCAAGAGTATAGTATGAGCATGATCAAGTGATTCATACGGTAAATAATTTTCCTTTTCTAATTTAAGCTCTTTATCTTTTTTTCAAAGTTTGTATTTACAAATCATATCTCTAAACTCATTTTGTAAATAATCATAATCACATTGGAGTTCATCAATTAAAGAAGATGAAGAGTTAGAGCGTGTAAGTCAAGTGGCTACAATAATCTAGAGGGGGTGAATAGATTATCGATTTTTACAAATCACCCTCTTTTTGAAACAACGAGAATGTAAATCGGAAAATAAACAACACTCGTTGATTTAAAGAGGTTCAATCCACCTAGGGCCTAATGATTCTCAGGGATGGATTTTTAAAAAGAAAAAGGATTTTATTAATTTACCAAAAATTAATACAACACCTTGAGGATTACCACAACCTCTTTCACCACCTTGAGGATTACCACAACCCTCTTTACAACACCTTTGAAGATTACCACAACCTTCAAACACCTATCACTAGATCACCCAAGTGTATTCTTACCACAAGAATACTCACAAGGATGTCTTGTGTTGAATGATGACCAAAATCAAGATTACAACTCAATAATGATTGATACAATATGAGTATAAGTGTAATCAGAATTGAAAGCCTAGACCTCAAATAAGTGCAAGTGAAAGTGCTTAGGCTAATACAACAAGATATATGAAAGTGTTTGCTCAATTGCTCTTTGCTTGTATATTGTGTGTTGTATATTGTTTTGAAATTTATAGGAGAGGACTTGGCTTTCATTTCCGGACATTGGCTCCTCGGCCAGGGAGTGATTTGCTGTAAAAAAACCATTTAAAATGATCAATATATTTGTTAGAAATCAATCCCACAAAATAGGAAAATTTATGCAAGCCATAGCGGATAGTTTTTGATAAACATGGGGTTCGACCGAGTTGCGAGAGATAAGATTGAAATTGGTCCTGCGATTTTTAATTGCGGGGGCCAAAGTGCGAGCTTTTTATTAGCTTTTCGATTTTGCGAAGCTAATTAGAACAAAAATCCAACTTGCGGTATTCTCGACCTGATCGCGACTCCCCCTTTGGACCTGGTCGACCGCGCCATTAAACCACCTTTTTGTTTTCTTACATCCCATTTTTTCTCGACTCAAAGTGCGGGTTGCCCTAAGCGGCCGTCGAGCATGAAACAAATGTTTGTCCAATGTTTTATTGAAAATAAACTTCAAGAAATACTCGAAAAATAGTAAAAACATTTTAAGTTGACCGGAAGTATTTAGACAACATTTAGGGACATAGTTTTGGTTTAAAAACATATTTGAACAAAATCGAACATAATCATCAAAATCATGATAAAAACATTTATCTAACAAACTCCCCCTTTTTGATGATTACAAACCAAAACAAGTTTCTTGAGGCGATTTTAAAACCAAATAAAATTTTCGGTTTCGAGTAAACTATCAGTTAGAAGTATTTCATACCACGGCTCCCTATTTATGAGCATATCAACAAATGATTATTATTAGTAAGAGCACAAGCTATAACAAGCATATAGAATGCATCATGCGCTAAGGAGCTCCCCTGTCACAAAACTTATAAACAATTTCATCGAGTCCAAAATTCAAGCCATGGACTAGGTATTGGTAATCATGATAGTTCTTGCGAGCTTTTATTAGCTTTTCTTGAGCTAATTAGCTAATATCCTGTTTCTCCCCCTTTGGAATCATCAAAAGAACGTTAGAATGGTGAAAACACCATACAATAATATCAAGTGCGCCAAAGGGACGGTTTATTAACCGTTGAGCAATTAAAGCATAATAATCCAAGGAAAATGGGAGAAATGTAATATGAAGAGTTCATACGCTTGTTTTGTTTGTCAAACATGATCTCAATAAGTCTAGAAAACTTTTGAAAGCAAGAGAATCATGTATAAGTTGAAATTTTCATTGCGACATATCATCGAACACCTTGTGTGCGATAAAAATAGAAAGAGGTTGTATATAACCTTTGTAAATGGTTCAAGCCAAAAATTTTCAACATCAATTCAAGTCACTCGTCATACATAACAACACAACAACCAAGCTCATCATGATCATACGAAAATTACATCAAAAATTTTCAAGAAACTCGAAAACTCAAAGGGTTCCACCCAATTGAGTAAAAGAAGCGAAATTCTTACCATTTGATCGGAAAGAGTGAGCCATAATGATGATGATCATGCTATATAATGTCCATGTTGTGTAAAGAGATGCATGAAATCCATTTTGAATGAAATTTGAGTGAGTTTGGCAAAGGGACGAAAAATGACCAAAAATTTGTTAAAATGAAGAATCTTTGAAGATAGAGCGTTTAAAAGCCAAAATATAGCTTAGAGGGCGACCGGTCGAGGTTGACAGCGCGAGGTTGTCCTCAACTCCTTGTTGACTGTTTTGTCAGTTTTCCAAAATCGAATTTTCAACCAAAAATCCGATTTTTAGCCCCTAAGTTTTAAAAGCGTGCAAAATGCAAGCGTAAGCTTCATTCAATATGCATTATGCCTAATCGAGCTCGTATTGATGAAAAAGTCTCGGAAGATAAGCGGTTTTGTGAAAATATCCGCTAATTGATCTTGAGATGGTACAAAGGATATCTCAATTTTACGTTTTAAAACACAATCCCTTAGAAAATGATGTCGAATCTCAATATGTTTAGTACGGTTATGATGAATCGGGTTTTGAGCAATATTTATAGCGGATATATTACCACAAAAGATAGGTACATTTTCAAAAAGAGCATTTGTAATCCGCTAAGGTTTGTTTCATCCAAAGAAGTTAGTACAACAAAATGCGGCGGAAATATATTCGGCCGGCCGTTGAAAGAAGAAACAGTTTTGCTTCTTTGAAAACCAAGAAACTAGGCAATCGCCTAAAAATTGACATGATCAGGAAGTACTTTTCCGATCATCAATATTTCCCGCATAGTCGAATCACTATAACCTTTAAGAGAAAAATTTTCATTCTTTGGATAAAATAAACCATATTGAATGGTGCCTTTCAAATATCGAAAAATCCTTTTAACGGCACTCATGTGAGATTCTTTGGGATTGCTTTAAAAAGCGAGCACATAGACATACGGCATGAAGTATGTCGGTCTACTAAGCGGTTAAATAAAGTAAACTACCAATCATACCTCGATACTTTGATTCATCCACGGACTTGCCTTTCTCATCTTTGTCAATTTTGACATTTGTTGCCATAGGAGTAGAGCGGTTCTTCCTTCTTCAATGCCGAACTTTTTCAAAAGTTCTTTTGTATACTTTGATTGCGAAATATAAATACCTTCTTGACATTGCTTAATTTGAAGTCCAAGAAAAGAAGTTAAGCTCCCCATCATACTAAATCTCGAATTCTCCTTGCATTAACTTAGAAAATTTCTTGCACAAAGAGTCATTAGTAGCACCAAAGATAATATCATCAACATATATTTGCACAAGTAAACAATCTTGCCCTTTTTCAAAAACAAATAGAGTTGTATCAACTTTACCTCTTATAAAACCATTTTGTAAAAGAAAAGAACTAAGTCTATCATACCATGCACGGGGTGCTTGTTTTAAACCATACAAGGCCTTTTTAAGTTTATAAACATCATTAGGCCTAGAAAAATTTTCAAACCCGGAGGTTGTTTTACATAGACTTCTTCTTGAATAATACCATTTAAGGCGGATTTAACATCCATTTGGTAAAGTTTGAAATTTTAAAGCAAGAATAGGCAAGCAAAATACGAATAGCTTCTAAACGTGCTACGGGTGCAAAAGTTTCATCATAGTCAATACCTTCTTCTTGACAATACCCTTGAGCTACTAACCTTGCCTTATTTCGAACAATGTTGCCTTGATCATCAAGTTTGTTCGGAAAACCCATTTTGTGCCAATAATGGTTTGAGAAGGAGGACAAAGGTACCAATTCCCATACATCATTTCTTTCAAATTGATTCAACTCCTCTTGCATCTCTAGAAACCAATCCTCATCCTCGATAGCTTCTTTAGCATTTTTAGGCTCTTTTTGAGAAATAAGAGCTTTCTCGGCAAATTTTCTCAGTCATCACTTTGTCAAGGGGATCACCAATAATAAGATCTTTTGGGTGATCTCCCTTAGAATTTCAATGCAGCGGGAAGATCCGAGATATCACCTCTATCTTCTTGAGAACCATTTGAAGTGGACGGTTGATCATTTGATGTAGACGGTTGATCATCAATTTGAACAATTTGTTCAATAATATCCTCATCATCACTTTCATCATTAGGAATTCTTTCAACTCCGAAGCTTCATTGAATTTAACATGGATGGATTCTTCAACAACTCCACTAGTCTTATTGTAAACCCGATATGCTTTGCTTTTTGTTGAATATCCCATAAATATCCCTTCATCGGCCTTAGGATCAAGTTTGTCCAATTGATCCTTGATATTCAAAATAAAGCATTTACAACCAAATATCTTGAAATAACTAATATTTGGAGTTCTACCTTTCCAAAGCTCATATGGAGTTTTATTCATTTTAGGACGAATATAAACTCGATTAATGACATGCAAGCGGTACTTACGGCCGGCCCAAAAATACTTTGGAAGTGAAAATTCATTGAGCATGGGCCGACTCATTTCTTGTAATGTCCGATTTTCCGTTTGGCTCTCCATTTTGTTGAGGTGTCTTGGGTAGAAATTATGAGCATATCCTTTTGTTTCACAAAATACTCTAAATTCACCATCAAATTCTCCACCTCGATCGCTTGAATAGACTTGATAGTATCTTCTTTTCATTCTCAATAAGTCTACACAACTTAACAAACTCATTAACGGCATCGTTTTATTGGTAAGAAAAAGAGCCCAAGTATATCTCGAAAATCATCGACTATAACAAAAGTGTAATGTTTTCCACTTAGACTAGCCCGTACCCAATGTCCCGTACAAATCAAGGTGAAGCATTTGTAGGAGGTTTGGTTGTGGAAATTTCATTTTTGGGCTTAAAACTACTTTTAACTAATTTGTTCTTTTGACAAGTGTCACATAAGCCAAGATTTTCAAAATTTAATTTGGGTAGTCCTTTCACATGTTGGTTTTTTGTAAATATTTTTCAAATTCTTGTATCAACATGTCCAGTCGCCTATGCCATAAACTAGTTAAATCATTATTGGCGACTAAACAAGAAACATTTTGACTAACCAAATCAACTTGTACAAATTTTGTAAAGATTGCCTTTTCTATTTGCTTTACAAATAATTTCACCATTTTTAAGAATAAGGCATTTTTCTTTATTAAAGGAAACATCATATTTTGAATCCAAAGTTGGCTAACTTAACTTATCAAATTAAACTTAAGCCCTTCAACTAATAGAACATTACTAAGAGAGAAAGAAGAGTTACCAATTTCTCCATTTCCAAGAATTTTCCTTTGCCATTGCGAACATGACCATACCCTCTTCTTGGAGTTTGATGTTGGTAAAAGTTCTCTCCTCCCGGTCATATGGCGTGAACATCCGCTGTCACTAGCCATTTTGAATCTTCCATTGTGGTTATAGCCCTATTACCTACAAAAGAATTTCTTTTAGGTACCCTATAATTTTGGGGTCCATGGGGGTTAGTCTTGAGACCTTTGGGTCTCCAAACATGTCTTGAGCTATTTCTCAATTTGCAATTATTAGCATAATGTCCAACTTTGCCACAATAAAAACAAGTAGGAGTATTATAATTATTAGCACGTACAAAAGTCGGACTTTGGTTATTTTTCTTAAAAACACTTTGAAATGGCTTATAACCAAGTCGATTTGGAATGCTCACCTCTTTGTGCATCTAAAATTTTTGTAACTTTATCCGTACTTATGTTGAAAGCGATGCATATCATTTTTCAAACATTCAATATCTTTTGTGAGCAATTCCTTTTCGGTTTCAAGAGAATGAATTCTAGTAAGAGTAAGAGCATGAGCTTTATCTAGAGATTCATAAGAGGTAAATAATTTTTCTTTTTTCAACTTTAATCTCCTTATGCTCCTTTTTCAAGTTTTTTTGTATTTAACGATTAAATTTTGAAACTCAATTTGCAATTCATCAAAATCACATTGCAAGTCATCAACTATGGAGGAAGTAGAAGAGTTTGAGTGTACCTCATTGTTTTTCATCGTCTATAGCCGTGAGACCATGTTGGTTTCTCCTTCCTCATCGGTTGTTTGAGTAGTTCATCCCATGTTTTGACTTCCACATTTAGAGCCTTCTTTTTTTTGTGAAAGGCTTCCTTTTCTTTGCTCCTCTTCATCAAGCTTTGCGTCGGCAATGAAGTGCCGGGGTTTTCGCATTTAAAGCAAGCATTATCTCTTGGTTTTCTTGCTTTATTTTTATTTACAAATTTTGCAAATTTTTGAACAAGTGCGGCCGTCTGCTCATCATCATCATCATTATCATAGTATGCATTATTGGAAGAAGAAGCAAGACCTTTAGAAATAATTTGCATACTGGATTGATTTGTGGATGGTTTGAAATTTTTCTCTCCTTGAGATAGACTTCATAGATGAGTAGATTTCCAATAAGTTCATCAAACTTGAGTGTCTCAAGATTTTGTGCCTCCGTGATTGCCGTTACTTTTTCGGACCATGACCGGAAGTGCATTCAATACCTTGGTCACCTTGTCTTCTTCGGAGATGACCTTGCGAGGGCCATGAGAGGATTGACAATATTGTCAAGCACTTTCCACCATCTTGGAGATGCTTTCGCCATCATACATGTTAAAGTTTTGAAAGTCTTTAACAAGCATGGTCTTTCTTGCTTGCTTGACTTTCTTAGTCCCTTCATAGATTGTCTCAATTTTTCCCAAACCTCATGTGCCGACCTTATGCCTCTTATGAGATTGTACTCGGTGGTGGTAAGAGAACAATGCAAAATATTTAAGGCCTTCCGTTTAGAGAAAAGCCTTTTTGTCGTTTTCATCAAACTCCTTGAAAGGTTTAGGAGCCAAAGTGCCATCCTCCGATTTCTTTGTTGGTTGATCAACTCTGACCAATGACCACATTCCAAATGTCGAACCCGCACCCTTGTAGGAAACACTCCATACGGTCTTTCCAAAATGCGTAGTTGTTGGCGTCGAATAGTGGTGGCTTATTGGTGGGAGGCGCCGGTGGTGAGATGAGCATCATTTGTAGCCATGGATCTTTCCTCTTTTTCGACGAGCTAACCAAGAGTTTGGCTCACGATACCACTTGTAAGTCAGTGGCTCTGATAATCTGAGGGTGAATAGATTATGCGATTTTACACAAATCACCTCTTTTTTGAAACAGCAAGAATGTAAATGCGGAAAATAAACAACCTTCGTTGATTTAAAGAGTTCAACCCACTAGGGCCTAATCTGCCACCGGTATCTCTAGGGATGGATTTTAAAAAGAAAAAAGGATTTTATTAATTTGCAAAAATTAATACAACACCTTGAGGATTACCACAACCTCTTTCACCACCTTGAGGATTACCACAACTCTTTTCATGAGGATTACCACAACCCTCTTTTGAAGATTACCACAACCTTGAGCACCTATCACTAGATCACCCAAGTGTATTCTTACCCCACAGAATACTCCACAAGGATGTCTTGTGTTGAATGATGACCAAAATCAAGATTACAACTCGATAATGATTGATACTGATATGAGTACAAGTGTAATCAAGAATTGAAAGCCTAGACCTCAAATAAGTGCAAGTGAAAGTGCTTAAGTAATCTGACAAGATATATGAAAGTGTTTGCTCAATTGCTCTTTTGCTTGTATATTGTGTGTTGTATATTGTTGCTTGAATGAAGCCTCTATTTATAGGAGAGGACTTGGCTTTCATTTTCAGGACATTGGCTCCTCGCAGGAGTGATTTCTTTGCAAAATAAACCATTTAAAATGATCAATATTGTTAGAAATCAATCCCACAAAATAGGAAAAGTTGTGCAGCATAGCGAGGATAGTTTCTTTGATAAACATGGGGTTCGACAGGTCGTGCGAGAGAATAAGATTGAAATTGGTCTGTGAATTTTACGGGGACGGTCGAAGGGGAGTGCGGCCAAGTGCATTGTGACGGTTGCCGCCAGCGATTTCTGGCAGATGCGGAACAAAAATCCAGCTTGTGCAGTGCAATTAGCCCGCCGTCGGCCGCCCGATCGCCCCACAGTCGGCCCATTAAGCTACTATACTGTTTTTCTTCGTCCCGTTTTCGTTTCTCGACTCGGCTCGGTGCGGGTTGCCTATAGGGCGACCGTCGAACTGAAACAAATGTGTTGTCAATGTTTTATTGAAAATAAACTTCAAGAAATACTCAGAAAAATAGTAAAAATATTTTAAGTTGACCGGAAGTATTTAGACAACATTTAGGGACATAGTTTTAGTTTAAAAACATATTTGAACAAAATCGAACATAATCATCAAAATCATGATAAAAACATTTATCTAACAGGGCGTACCTCGTTGTTTTCATCGTCTATGACCATGAGACCATGTTTGGCTTTTTCTTCTTTGTCGGATGTGGTAAACTCATCCCATGTTTTGCTTCAACATTTAGAGCCTTGTTTTTGGAAAATGTTTTTTTCTTTTGCTCTCTTACGCTAATTTTGGGCAATCGGCTATATAGTGCCCTGGTTTCCCGCATTTGAAATACGAGTTGTCTCTGAACTTCTTCGCCTTATTTTTATTAACAAATTTGGCAAATTCAGAGACAAGGGGGCCGTCTCCTCATCCTCATCATCACTAGCATCATATGTAGTATTTGAATTTGGCAAGACCTTTGGGTGTAGGTTGCATACTCGAGATTGAGAGGTGGATGGTTTGGAATTCTTCCTTTCTTTGAGATTGACTTCATATATAAGAAGATTTTCAATAAGCTCATCAAACTTGAGAAGATTTTGAGCCTCCGTTATAGCGAATTTACTTTTTAGGACCATGAGTCGGGAAGAGCATTCAAGACTTTAGTAACCTTATCTTCTTAAGAAATAATTTTCGAGAGCCGATAAAGGTTGACTATATTATTAAGTCTTTCCCACCATTTTAGAAATCCCCTTAACCCTCAAACATTATGAAGTTTTCTAAATCTTTAACAAGCATGATTTTCTAGCTTGTTTAACTTTCTTAGTACGCTTCATAAATAGTTCTAATTTTTCCCAAATTTCATGGTGAGCCGCCTTATCCCATGAATTCTATTATGCTCGGTAGGCTGGCAAAGAGCAATGCAAAATATTTAGGGACTTATAGTTGAGAGAGAAGGACTTCTTATCATTGTCATGTGAAATCTTGGAAACTTTTGAGAACCATGCGTTTCTCTATTCTCTTTGTTGGTTGAGTAATTCCTTCGATGTAGCATTCCAAATATCAAGTCCGCACCCTTGCAAGAAAGCATTCCATCGATCCTTTCAAGGCATAGTTGTTGGCATCGAAAAGTGGTGGCTTGTTGGTGGAGCGCCGGTTGTCGGAGTAGCCATGGATCTCCCTCTTTACTCCCAGAAAGATTAAGCAGGCTTGCGAGAGTTTGGATTTGATACCAGCATTAGTCCATGTAGCCCACGAAAATCTTGAGAGGTGAATAGATTTTTCGATTTTGATTTCGCCCTCCTTGCCGATGTGGAGATGATGAACAAAATAAAAAGTGTAGAAATGTAAACAACACACAATGATTTATATAGCTTGGCCACTAAGGCCTAATGCTTTCTACCGCAGGTAATAATAAGAATGGACACCCGAAAGGAAAAAAACATATTAATAGATACCAAACTATTACAACCTTTTACCTTGAAAGTACCACACTCTTCTTACAATACTGCATCTATGAAGATTTGCACAATCTTTTACAACAATGAAGAGCACCACACTCTTCCCACACAGAATCAACCAAGTGTGTTCTTACCAAGAACAACAATGATGTCATATTTTGGATGATTTAAACAATTCAACATTACAACTCCAATGATATACAACTTTGAAGTGCAAGTGTAATAAAGAATGAAGTCTAATACTCAAGATGTGCAAGTATAAGACTTAGGCTAAATACAACAAGAATGTTGACAATGAAGAATAAGAGAATTTGCTGATTTTCTTGTTGCTTTGTGTAATTGTGTTGTGTCTTTGGTCCTAGCA